>CABEEJ010005148.1:24468-53806 GCA_901482245.1 Timema douglasi
CCCCCCCCCCCCGAAGGAAGTTGTGCCAAATATTCTTTTTACTCAAAGAAAAATCCATCGACCTGAGTTGGGCTTGAGCCCACGAGCACCGTGAAGATAAATACACACGAGGATGAAGCACGCTGTAATATAATTATACGGGCAATTTTATATATATATATATATATATATATATATATATATATGACATTTTCCATTCATTATTGTTTGAATTTTTGTTTCACTAATTCGAATTATCTATTAGACCTAATTTGGATAACCTCTCCCCTTCAATTTATCCGGATTATCGAGGATTTACTGTATGTGTTAACACATTGTGAGCATGCCATAAATACGGTAAATGTTTTTCATCCTTTTACAAATATGTGTGTCCATAAAAGGAACGTGCGTCGCCCTACATACACTGGGGTGTCGAGGGGAGGAGGTCCGGGGTTGTCACGAGTTAGGGCACTGGTTGAGTCGAGCTTTCTTAGATCACCTGATGCCAAAGCAGGTATTGAATCCCCGGCGATAACAACCCTAGCTTGTGTTAAAAAGTGTTAATACATACAAATACTTATTTAATAGCCACGACAATAATTCCAATAAAACATAACAAAATGAAAATGTTCGCTGCGCCACTGCAGCTGTATAACGTTTTATCTACCATTCTATAAAGAAACAAATCTTAATGAGAAAGACACCAATCTCTTGGGTAAAGAGAGCTGAATCAAAACTAAAATGTGATCTACAAATTTGGATACAACTAAAAACTGGGTATTAACAATTGAATAGAAACTATAAAATGGATAAGAACCAGTTTTAATATGATTGCATAAAAACTTTAATATTGGTATGAACACGCTAAAAACTATGAGCTGGATCTAAAGAACTGAATAAAATCAGAAAAAGATACACATGATGAAGATAGCACCGAGTATGGTAACCTAGACATCGCTCAGAAGTCCTGTAACGTCATATCGCCTGTAAAGGTACGTGCTGCCAGCATTCATCTACAATTTACAGGCATCGCAACAACATGCCAGTGTCCGTGATGAACGTGCGGGAAAAGTGATGTAGTATCAGGTGTACCAGTAGCAGCATCGTCATCTGTATAGAGGAAAGAGAAAGTGGGGTGTTGTAATCGTGACTGGACCATCACAAATAAGGCCCTGGGCCCTCAATTATTAGTTGAATATCAACGTGATCACTAGAACGGCCGGCTTACCTTGCAAACTAGCGGATAAATACCCCAGTGTTGATAATTATGCAAAACACGTCGCTCGAAACCGCTTTCATGATTTACATAGCAAAGCCAGAGCATTTAAAGCGAATTGTATTAATAAAAAAACTGTCTAGGTAGCCTGTAGTCAAGATACTAAGACACAATTATTATATTTTAGTTACAAAAGTCAGGATACAAATATTAATGTCAGTAGTCAGGAGTAAATGATAAGTTCATCTAATCTGAATTGCTGACGACAAGGAGGTTGGGGTTCAAAAATGCGAATAACATGAATGGATGGTAAGACGCGATGAAAAAAAAAAGAAGCTACATGCAGACTACAGTGAGAATGGAGAAAAAAATCATTTTTGTCAGACTCCTTGTTACTTTTAATTATTTCAAAGCAAAGCCCGCTTCGGTAGCCGAGGTTCTAGGTCACTCTCGCTATGTGCTGGACTACCGATGACGAGGTTCGAATACGGGTCGAATGTATTGAGGGTGGTTTATCCTAAATGTTCTTTCCATTCTTTCTCTCCATGCAATATTTGGGTACACTTGCTCTAAATTCAACCTTCTCATTCCTAGTAAATTAGATTGAGACACATTTTTTAAAAAGTGTCATCTGAAGACCATGTGGTTGTTTTTGTGATCAGCACTGAACATATCTACCTCTTCTATCACATCGGCCCAAAAATGAACGACCACCGTCTGTTGCGAAGACAGTGCAAACTTTAACGGATAGAGTGTGTCATGTGTTCAACACGAGTCCCCCGTCTGTTAAGCTCAGTTTTGCAACCGAAGGCATTAATTTTCCATTCAAGTTGCTCATTTGACCTCATGAGGCAGAGTTAACTCGGTTCCAGACCCAATGATGCACAGAAAAATCTGGACATCACCAGGGATCTAAGGCCAAGAACTCTGACCCCTAGTTCAAAGAGGCGGTCGAAATTATTTACCAACATTAGCAGATCAGCAATGATACCTTCTGCCTAAAGTGACAGCTGAAGACTATATGGTTAATTTTAGTAGGTTTCCCCAACTATTTGAATAATACTTTACCTTTGTATGGCAATCCCACCTCTCCTCCCCCCGTGAAGTACCGCGATCAACCACTCTACTAGTCGAGCATCCATCGATTCTCGCCTGTGCCAATCGATTGCTCGCTCTTCCGGGCTCAACGGCGGGCAGTAAAGGTATGCTGTGTATTTTCACGGGGGGGGGNAAAAAATCGCTTTCTCAGACGTTCAGCTCGTGAAGATTTTGAACACACCGTGACCATTCGCTTCAACATAATTAACCCAAAAACACTATCTCTCCATGGCTTTTGCAAAACGTAAAAATCGCATTCCGATTGCGCTTGGATTAAAGCCTATGTCTCCCAATGACGGTTGTTGGACAACGTTTGATGCACAATGCCTTGACTATCGTGACCACTGTCATGGCTTTATTTCAAGAAATTCACGTTTTTTATTTCTTTACGTCTTACTATTATATATGTTTGGATTAAACGCAAATTAATGTACTCACTACGCAAAGGTGTTAGGGGCGAGGAAGGTTGGATTTAGATTTTAGAGCATGCGTATCAGCATTTACATGTAGAGAGTATAAAACAATTTTAAAAAAACCTAAGCACACCCGGGCGGGGTTAAGGGGCCTGGTCCCCAAGTCATCGGTAATCCAGTCTATTGCGAGTGTGATGCATTAAACCATTCGAACACCAAAGCGGGTCTTTTAAAATAAAAACAGCGTTTTCAAAATATTGGCGGCTGTTTTTGCCCTCTAAGGTTTTGTGAAGGTCGTCCCTGCTTTAATTTCAGTCGGTGACTAGAATATTATAATATTAGTGGAAGGGTTTGTGCAATCATCCCCATGTTATTGACGTTGGGTGTCGATTGGTGGGATGTCCTAGATTAATATAACTTCGAAAGAAAACAAACACATTTTGCACGAATATAATTGAAACAATATTGTATTTACATGTTGATGCTAATAGACCACACAAATTATGTTCAGTACATACGTTACAAAAACAAGAAAGTGTTAATGTATATCACTCACTGCCTTTTACTAACTGTTCAGGTTATACGCATATGCACTAATTACGCCAATGCGTTAGGGATGTGATAGGTTAAGTTGGGATAAAATGTATCCACATTTGCGTGTAGGGAGAATTAAAAACAATCCGGGTAACAAGCTGAAAGGGATTCGAGCCCCGATCTCCCCGCTATCGGCCGTTTAGTTTATTGCGATAGTTAAGTCTTAAACCATTAACCTAACGAAGAGGATATTTAAATATTAGTATTTACGATATTTATCTTGTCCTGAGGGGGTATGAAGCGTCATAAAAACACAAATTAGGTTTGTTCTAAAAATGCGTTGCTAAAAAGCAATGAGAAGTCGCCCACATTTTACTTCGAAGTGTGAAGCGAGGGTTGAAGCGTCCCAGAGGGCAGAGCTGCAATATAAGGCCGATCTTGTGGAGATGCCTTCAGTCTCTACTAAATGTCCCAGAGCTGCAATATAAGGCCGATCTTGTGGAGATGCCCTCAGTCTCTACTAAATGTTCCAGAGCTGCAATATAAGGCCGATCTTGTGGAGATGCCTTCAGTCTCTACTAAATGTCCCAGAGCTGCAATATAAGGCCGATATTGTGGAGATGCCCTCAGTCTCCACTAAATGTTCCAGAGCTGCAATATAAGGCCAGGCGGCAGCGAGGACGAGTGTGGGTGAGGGTAAACAACCCGTAAGGAATGAAATTAAGAGTGGGAACCGGAAGTACCAGTCGGAAGTCTCTAGCGGACAGCTGGGAGGTGTCACACACAAACCAGCCTGAAACATCTGTCGGTGGCTACAGCTATATTATTAGTATCCATCAGCGCCAATCACAACCCTTGATCTTCGCGGGAAGCAACACTTGGTGTAACAATCATCAATACCAGGGATCGAACCCCGAATGGGATATTTCCAATAGTTATTGGGGTGATTGACACAGCAGAGATTCCCCCCTCCAACCACGACGTCCAGGCTATGTGTAAATTTACCCGCATTCAATTGGAAGGAGAGTGGAAAATAATTTAAGAAACAAACCCAACTTCAGCATATACGTTTGGGATTGGAGGTCTGACTTCGTCACGGATAAACCAGATTAGGTGAGCCCGAGTCCACGTTCCCACCGATGCAGGGCTTTATGTTATTTATCTATAGACCACAGGTCGGTAATATTTTTTATGATTCAATAGTTGGACTTTTTAAAAATGTGTGAGAGGAAAGTTTGATATAGGGTTTCTCAAAATATGTTTCTTATTAGAAAATGGACCCGCGCGAGTTATTTTTACTCGGCGAGTGTAGGTTAGAGCGGATCTTTCCTGGGAATCAATTCCAAAACAGAGATCTGCTCAAAACCAGGCGTAACTAACTCATGGGAGCTCTGATAGTATTTAAATGTTGGGTGGAGGCTGGAGCATCTCGTAGTCCCATGTGGAGTGAGGGGTAGGTCAAGGTCTTACCAACCTGCAAGCACAGAGGGTTGTGGGTGGCATACCACGCCAAGAATAGCAGCAGGGACTGCCAACAGTCAAATTCCACACTAAGACTCTACAAAATGTCAATTAGTAGTTTTTTTTTATTTAAGGGAGAATGGAGTGGGAAGTTAAGCAACGAATCTCTCAAAAGCCGAACGTTTTTTGAGCACCACGTATTACTATCCGTTCATGTTTTACACTTATTTATTAATTAGGTTAATGGTTTTAGGGATTATGAAGGTTGTATTTATAGAAAGTGTACTCGCATTTGCCTTGAGGAAGAGTGGAAAGCCATATTAGAAAAACCACCCTCGTACACTGGACAGAGATTCTAACCTCGGTCTCCCCGTTATCAGCAGCCTAGTCCACTGCGAGAGTAGCGCGTTAAATCATGCGGCCATATAAGCGGATTTGAACCCTAGTGATGATATTGGGTTTTCTGGGACAGTACTACTACACATTATCCGTGCGGCCAATCATATCAGACCAGCCGTCAATTATTAGTGTATTATTATAATTAAATATAATTAAATATATTTAAATGAAACAAAGTTATCGTTGAACCTAATAGTGACAAATAAAGTGTGCATAGTTTCAATGTAAAGTGAAAATACAAAAAAGGAGGAGGGTGGGAGTTAATACCTTTCAAGAAATTAATTTATGTTTCATCTGAAAGACAGTCTAATAGAAGAACAAGATAAAACCCAAAACTAATAGTTTGAGGAAGGAAAAGAAAACGGGCTATATTTCCTATGGATTCTTTATTTTAAGAGCCCCCAACTAAAACTTTCATCGTCGCCCTCACTTGTGGCAGAACATAAAGTTCAATTTTGACTAACAGTTATTAAAGTTACTCGAAATACTTTCAAGCAGTCATGCGTCAAGTTATTTGATCTGTAGCTGTCACTTTTGAGAGATATTATCAAAATCTATAAAATAACTTTTGTATTTTTTTAAATTCTTTAGAATGCTTTCTAAAATGTTACGAGTATTATTGCAAAATGTTATCCATTTTGGACAAATATATATATATATATATATATATATAATTATTTAGCACCGCGTCTTACTATCCGTTCGGGTTATACGCTTTAAGTACCAATTACGCTAATGGATTAGGAATTGGGAAAGTTGATCTAGAGGAAGTGAACCCACTTTTGCGTGGAGGGAGAGTGGAAAACCATTTNGTTCACCCGACCGAGATTCGAACCTAGATCTCCCCGTCCTCAGCAGTTGACTCAACACGACCAGCGCGTTAGCCAACTACGCCACCGAGGCGGATATTTTGGACAAAAAAAAAGTTTTATTATTTCAAAGGCTTTCCCCATGCAACTCTGATTGTACCAACATGGGGAAATTATTCGGCGGAGCGGGCGGGGTAAGATGGTTAGGGGTGGTCTCAAGCTATGTGGCATCACTCCTAAATACGTAATTAAGCCTTCCTTCCTGTTAGTGAAAATGCCACCCCTGTCTAGAATGAGCAAGGGTTGACAAGGGTGGATTGACGGGTTGGTATACATGTTAAACACTTCTGCAAAAAAATAAAAAAGGAATATGCACTAAGTCACTCTCAAAATAAAATATATATTCACTCGTCCTGTACAACTTAACCAAGTCGACTTTATCCAACCATATAAATCAGTACAAGATAAACAGAGTAGATGAACAGTCTTTTAACGGAAAACAGGATAACCACTGATTGAAAATTGTTTGACCTGGTTATACAAAGCGGATATTTTAATGTCAGGAACCATGCTGGAGTGCCTTTTGCGTCCACACCAACCGTTTACACGTTACTGCCAAGTGACGAAAGCTTTTGACGTTTCTAGCAATATAAGAACTTAACCATCTTCTATACGTCAGGTGAGATGGAAGGACACGCGATATAGTTTTAGGCAAACAAATCAACTAATGTTCCAATATGATCATAGAGTTTAAATATCTAACCAATCATGATCATCTTAACCGTTCTTGAATACCTGTCATGAGCATAGCGGTGTGGTTAAACTCCACGATACTTATGACAAATATTCAAGAACTGTTGCAAAAACTACGTGAAGAAAATTAAACTAAACGTATTCACCAAATTTTTTATTATTAATTTTGGCAAAAAATAATATATATAATATAAAAATACGGACCTTAACTCACGCCCCATTCCATTCCACAACTTATTCTGTCAATGGCTCATACATAATAAATATGCATTGTAGACCTATATCTTAAGGTGGGAGTGAGGTAAAATTATTTACTGTGCATGAATTAATTTTATTTTTTACGTCTATCTAGAGTGACAATTTTAATTAAAATGTCTGTACATAAACATGGCGGAATTTACCAACAACTTTATATAAAAAAAAGTAAAGACCTACGTGTTATATCAACAATAACGATATTAGCTTATTTGTCAAATAAGACCATGTAATATAGGTAGAATAATGCGTCTTTAGGGTCAGAAAGAAACTAGTGTTCGAATCCCATTGGGGGCCTAGAAGTGAATATTCATTAAGTGGAATGAAAAAGTTTCTGTATTCATAATAGTCATGATTCATAATAACCAAGCTCTATTGAGTGTCACGATCAACAGTGAATAACATTTTATAGACACCTGTAAAACGCACCAAAAAATACGATTTCTCTGTCGAAAAGAACCGAAGAGTGATTCGCTATGCTCATGTTCCGTCCGGCAATTAAAATGTTCCGTCCTTTCCATTAAAATGTCGAACATGGGCGAGGTCTAGGACCGGAGAAAGTCCCCTGGGGTACCAAGACATCCGCAGACGATTGCAGTGTGGCCAATCATGAATAGTACCAGGACAAATCTAGTGTGGAGCAGACGGCATTACTAGAGCAAGAGGAGTTCAGCTCTGCAGATCTTAATGGATGTCCACCGACAAATATCATGAAGTACAGCAGTCGGTGGCCAACAATGATCAACAGCGGTCATTACCCAATAATTATCCGCAGACGTCATTGGTCAACATTGATCATCATTGTTCTATAGAAACCATTGGTTTACACTGTTCTACAGAAACAATTAATCAATATTGATCTACATAAGCCATTGGTAAACAGTGATTTACATTAGATAGGTCAACACTAATCTACAGAAAGCATTAACCAACACTGATCTAAAGAAGGCATAGGTCAACAATGATTTACAAAAGCCATTGTCGAACATAACCACTTCACCTCAGCCAGCACACTTTGATTATCCTTAGTTTTTAATTCACCCCGTCTTACATGTTCAGGTGATACGCTTACATTATAATTATTACTCTTAATGAACTAATTATTAAAAAGGAAGCATTTTAAAGGTAATTCACCCGCATTTGCGTAGGAGAGTGGAAAACCATTTCGGAAAAACCCACCTTCAGTAGACCCGACCGAGATTTGAATCCCGAACTTCCAGTCTTCGGCTGGCAATTCTAACACGAAAGTGACACCTTAGATAATTGAGTTATCCTTTTTACTTTGTTTATGAAACGCCCTCCGTTTTTCCCTGGTGTATGACAAGACTGTATACCTACATAAAGCTCCTACACCACTGCCAGGAAGAATGAACGTCCTCCACTTCGGTGGCCGCGTGGCCTAACGCGCTAATTTCGCAGTAGACTAGACCACCGATGATGATGAGATCGAGGTTCGTATCTCGGCCGGATATATTGAGGGTGATATTTACAAAATAGTTTTCCACTCTCCCTTATAATAATATAATAAGGGTAAGCTTCCTGGAAATTAATATTCCTAATCCCTAAAACCACTAGCGTAATTGTTACATAGGCGTATAAAGACGCGGTGCTAAGAAAAAAAAAGAATGCAGGGCCTATGCCCATATGTATAAACACAATATTACCTATCAATCAGTGAATTCCTCTGATTGATGCAAGGAAGACTGTTAACGAGCCAAAGAAGAGCACGAACAACTGCCGTGTGTAGTAATGGAGTGTTACGATAATCGTGTGAAGCGAAGCTGCTTCAGCTCAGAGAGGTTCCGATCCCGACTCAAACCACGATAGGATGAGGATGGTTTTGCATCATCTTTACAAACAGTTACTGCCCGAGCTTAGACACAAAAAGAAAGTGCGTACAAGTCATAGAGCTGTTCCTTTTAGCTCTTGATAGTTTACGTGGCTGCTAGAGCGCATATACCTGAGAAATTGCAAAGTGATGTAAACCTGCCCCAACAGCCACGCTGGCCGTTAATTAACAACATCCCGGATGCAGCACAACACAGTTATCTCGTAAGTCAAGTCAATACATTGAGATTTATCTCGTAAACAATACAGGCTACAAGGGAAATGAACAATTAGTCAAAACTAACAAGGTGGAAATCAAGTAACCATGTCAGCATTCGCCCGAAGAGAGGATAAAAACGACGTTCATCGAGTCGACCAACCACATTCTCCAAATACAGTTTGTTCACATATGAGCCCAAAATTCAGTGTTTGTGCTATTAAATTAAAATATTTTAATTTGGTGGGCCAATTTCATTTCTGGCTGGCTCACTATGTTCTAGTCTTTAAGTGTTTACGGAAGAGGGATTATTAAAGGTTGAAAATCACTGCCTATATCTCGGGTGTAGCGGGCACCTCCGGACAGTCTGACTCAAGAATGGTGCTGAAGCGGCCGCAGCCAAGATGTGGGGTGATAGTTCTGGGGCATACGAGAACGAAGGTTTGAGGATACGACTGTTCGGAGGCCGAGCTCATTACTTCCTCGTGATTGGGCGATCACTAGGAGCCAACTCCTCCCTAAATCCGGTCCCAGTGGCGGTTTTTCTCTCTCTCAAGTAACCCAAGGCAGGCTGGCATAGAAGGGCTGGTACGGGTTTTTTCGGGTGCCCAAGTACCTGGAATGGCACTCGTGGACTTCGGTCCATGTCAGGCGAAAAGGTTCCGGTCCCGATGGGTATCAGTGGTTGGACCATAAAGGGCCTCTGAGCCTAGGGATGGTGTATCTGGGAAGCCCTTCAGGAGGTCTCTCCAAAGATTTAGTGGATATCAATGACTATATCTCGGCTCCAAGTTCTCATGCGACGTTAATTTTCATAGGCAAGGCCAATACAAACTCATTGTTTGCGGCCAAAATTAATAGCATCTATACACAGCAACCATTGCAGATCGCATGAATTGACGTATGGATACGTGAAAGTATATAAAAAGTAACTGTTCTGACTGCTATTCCTATGAACATCGGACTGTAGCTGGATAATAGCAAGGCGCATGCGCTAGCACATTCCACGAGTGCACAACAGAGAAATTCAGCCATTCAATAAATTCAATCCGAGTCTACTGATATAATACCCTAAAATAAAAGAATGGGACAGGAAGAGAAAAAACGCAGACGTGTCCGTTTGAAACAGGATGGTGTGGAAACGCACTATAGACTCATTCTATAGAGGTCGTATTACAAAACTGCATCACCGCACTTAAACGTAGCATTTTCAATCTTATCAACAGTTTATTCTTCAAGTATTGGTTTGTCCTGTTGTGATACTATTTAAATTCCTGACACAAGGGTTTGGTGTTTAGTCTTAGGTTAAATTAGTTAGTAAATCACGTGGCTGGGATAACGCTTATTTTTAAAAACCCTTACATAACAAATACATAGTCACAACACCGGCTTCGGTGGTCAAGTGGTGTAAGGAGTCACACTCGCAATTCCCTAGACTATCGGTGATGGGGAGATCGGGGTTCGAATACCAGTCGGATGTTTTTGTCCAAATGGTTTTAAACTTTCCTTACACGCAATCACGGGTGGTCTTTCTCTAAATTCAAATTTCCTCATCCTAACATATCAGTTTAAGTACATACGCTTATAACCCGAACTGGTAGTAAGGAGCTCTGCTAAAAAAATCATGGTGATTACAAAAAGTATAGAATGCCTTGACTTTTCCAGATTTTCACTGTCTGAAGTCATTAGGTATTATTTATTTGAGTTTATTTTCAGTGTTTCATCAATACGATGGCTTTGTGAATGCAGCCGCTAGAAACCAGCTCCTTCCCCTAAACTCTGTTATAGGAGGCCCATTTTCGATCACCAACATTGACTGAAGTCACTAAAATTTGGCATTCTAGAAATATGTTTTATTTGATTTAATAATTATATGAACTCCATCTAAATAGATAAAAAAAAGTATTCCAATAATAATTCCTTACAGATTATTAAATAATTTTATTTTTACATTATTATTATTATTATTAGCACCGCGTCTTACTACCCGTTCGGGTTATACGCACTTACGCTAATGTGTAATGGTAGGGTGATTGTGAGATGAAATGAAGGACTTACAGTTTAACGTGGAATCCGAACCACGGTGGAGGCCTGGCATTCCTCACATTCACAAGATGTCTTGTCAGAGGTGAAGGAAGGGTTTGGTAATCAGATAAATCTTTGCCGGGACCGAGGATTGAACCCCGGCCGCCAGCATATAAGTCTGACACCTTACCCCTAGACCGCCAGGTCACTTCTTTACATTATTAATTAAACGGTACTAAGAATGTAAATACAAATGTCCTATTTTTAATTCCGCCCTTGTGACGACAAGAGTTTACAGTTTTCAAATTACTGACTTCCTATGAAAATCAGACTGTACTTAGTGGGTCACAAGTAGATATGAAAATTTCCCAGGAATTGAATAGGAAAATTTTCCGCTGTGGCGGCATGCGGTTAAATTTTAGAGCCTATTATACTTCTAAATATATTGTGTTAAGGGACGAGTGGGTTATAAGAAGGGGGAACGGGTCTGGGAAAGGGGTGGTTTAGAATCTCCGCGAATAGGGTGGGTGCGGGGGGGGGGACTAATGTCGGGCAAGCCTTAATTTTTTTAAATTAACTTATTGGTGGTAAAAAATTGAAGTATGATCTATGAACATAACGGGTCTACAAAGGCTCGCATTCATTTGTTTCTTTACTATTTTTTATCACCACGTCTTACTGCCCGTTAGGGTTGTACACCTATGTATTAATACTCTAACGTGTTAGGGATGAGGAAGGTTGAATTTATAAGAATTGCATCCACGAGAGTGGAAAACTATTTAGGAAAAACCACCCTCAGTGCAACCGACTGGTATCGAACACCGATCTCCCTCTCATCGGCAATCTAGTTTATTGCGAGAGTAGCGCGTTAGACCGTGCGGCCACCGAAGCTCGTTTGGTGATGTTTCTATTGTTAACGCCTTTAGAAGAAATTAATCTGAAGTATACACGTTGATATTTGGGATAGCTATATTTTGATTACATTATAGTTCCATTTAATCAGAAATAATAGTTGAAAATTTTCCCGTCTCACATCTTTAGTCACAAGACACCACTGCAGGAAAATGTTCCGTGTTAACAAGAGTTGGCGGTTCGACACTGGAAACAACGGGCTGGGGTCGAGTTGAATATTTGTGACTAGTCAGGAATCCTGTTCTGCCTCATCATTTCGCCTCTCATTGGGCCGATGGTAGCCGGGCGGTTTCTCCTCGTACTTGGCCATGGTCGAATGTCGGGCTGAGGCAAGCCTACAGGACTATGCGCGAAGATCAGAGGACCACTGACGTTGCACTGTTTGACTTATTTGCAGATCCGGGATGCACCCATACTGCTATCATCTACCTAACACTTCCCTACGCGCTGAGCAAATATCGACCATAATGGATCACTGGAAGGAGGGGGCTGACAAACTCTTGCTAAGTGAATCTAAACCAGAAATTAGAAAACTGTAGCGGGGGTACTCGGGAATGGGAATGAGTCTATTAAACCAACAGGACCCGCCTCGGTGGTGTAGTTTGCTAACGCGCTAGTTTCATGTTGAGCTAAACTGCCGAGGACGAAGAAATTAAGGTTCGAATCTCGCTCAGGTGAACTGGGGGTGGTTTTTCCTAAATAGTTTCCACTCTCCCTCAACACAAATATGGGCTCACTTCATTTAAATTCAACCTTGCCAATTCCTAACTCATTAGCGTAATTAGTACTTAAGCATATAACCTGAACGGGTAGTAAGACGCGGTGATAAATAAATAAGACGAATTAAAGGGACGGATTGGGGTCCCGTCAGTGTTCCTAAAAAAGGTGGGGCACACTGGTGTATTATTACACATTAACTAATGTTCATGTGCACAGGTTTCATGTTTCTGTGGGTTAAGATTCATAACATACACATAAAATACTAATTTTTTGCTGCTCTCAATACAAACTAAACTATACCCCATTCGCCAAACCATATGATCTACCAGATCTCATATTGAGTTGTCACTTTTGGCAGTCGAAACGTTCACAACAAACAGTTTGTTTTAAATGTTTTTCTTTTAACCATTTACATCTTCTACTAGTTGTCAGTTACCACCATTTTTTTTCTACTTTAGTTTATCGGCATCGATACAATTTGGAGTGATAGTTCCATAGCATTATTTGATGGGTGAATACTCGTATGTTGGTTTATTTAGTACTGCAAATGCCAGCTACACAGTCAAATATGTATATAAAGAACTATCTAAAAGCTATTATTACTATTATTAGCACCGCGTCATACTACCCGTTCGGGTTATACGCACTTACGCTAATGTGAAATGGTAGGGTGATTGTGAGATGAAAGGGAGGACCTACAGTTTAACGTGGAATCCGAACCACGGTGGAGGCCTGGCATTCCCCACATTCACAAGATGTGATTAATACACATCCTGTCAGAGGTGAAGGAAGGGTTTGGTAATCAGATAAATCTGTGCCAGGACCGAGGGTTGAACCCCGTATAAAAGCTATTAGATCTACTTTCACGTTTTCATACGTCATGTGTTTGCAGCTGTCCTTTTGATCGATAAAAAGAAATAAAATTTTATTTTTGACAGCAAAAAATAATTTTATTTCTCCCCAAATCCTACTATATATATATATATACCTATGGAGTCCTTACTTTTCATACAGTAGGGTTTTGGAAGAAATAAACTTTTAGAAAATACCAACTTTAATGTGGTCAATATTGATAGAATTTTATTATATTTTCACTATTTTATAGTTTAAGAGCACATGCCCTGACGTATAAATACATGACAGTAGATCTAATAACGCTAACTCTTCTATTTGTCAGATAATAATACTCTTAAAAAAATTGATTGCACGTAACAAAATAAGTTTGCAAAGTTGAGGGAATCCCCAAAGAGCATACCTTGAGCCTATAAAATGGAGGAACTACCTGTGTATAGCATCGGATTTCCACCTGAGATATTTGCTTGTAAAATTCCTCGTCCTTGGAACCTGTCTGCAAGGTCAGCCCCGTCGACTGTCCTGCGGGTCCCGCACAGATAAATCGCAGGGGCAGATTGTTCCACTCCGTAAGATCGCGTGTGCGTGCTCCTTAGTCCGAGAGAAACTTTCCGAACAAAGAGAAATAAAAAGACAGAGATACCTTTTCAAGGAAATCCGTCTGACGTGACCGAAATGATTGGCTGTGGACTACGTGAACTTGTGAGATTGTTACAAGAGTTTAAAAAGCCAATTTCACGTGGCGCCAAATTCAAACTTGTCTGTGATGATTAACGTAATAAAAAAAAGGTAGTAGTTCTAAGTAACGAAGAATAGCACTCGCTGTGTTTTATAAGATTAGATAAATTTTTTGTTCAATCTTCATGGTGTCTACTAAACTTGACCAATGAAATCCCCGAGCTTTTCCCTGATTTCCCCTGATCATTTCCTGAAATTCCCGACTAAAAAAGTATGTCACATCCTTCTAACTCACCACCCCCCTCCCTCCACCCTCATTTTTCTATTAATTTTTTTTAAAATTATAAGTTTTAAAATTTGAATTAAAATTGTTTACTAAGAGTTAAAAATATATTACACAGCTACAAACAAAAAAATGACATAATTAACTGATTATTGTATTTCAAATTTTGAGTAAAATATCATTTTCCCGGATTTTTGTTGTGATTTACCAAATTCCCGACTTATTCCCGTTTTTTCCCGATCACTTCAAATTCCCGGCTAATTCCCGTTTTCCCTGATTTTCCCGGATGGTAGACACCCTGATCTTCTATAGAGCATTTTTTTTAGATGGAGGGAAAAAGACTATCCTCCATAGAGCAATCTAAACTTGTTCTATCAACATTTTAAATATGAAAAATCTGATATAGATGATGAGGAAATATATACACTCACATACGCAAAGTAAAGAAATTACAATGTGGCCTTTATTACGAAACCACGACCTCTTTAAAATAGAAGCGCATTTGTCATGAACGAGTTGAAGTCTTACCCACGATAAATTTCAGGGCAAGGTAAAGTTCTCCAGCAAAGCATTCATGCTCTTTATGTGTCAACCAAAAAATTTGGCGCATTTTAAAAATATAAAGACGTTTGCAGTTCAAGTTCCACAGGAAGAACCTTTTGTAAAATTCAAACATAATCTTTTTGCTGTCAATAATGATACAATTTCACTATAATATTAGTTTTATTTTATAGTTATTGCTAATCTATCATGATGTCAACCGCAGATAGCATGATTTGACGTATAGGTATGTGAAAGTAGAGCTTTTCTAGCTGTGAGGAAATTGGATTGTTCATGTTATTGTAACAGAGTAGGCTATACTTCTTTGTTATGTACATGTACATGTAGATATATCATAACGCGGACGTTGCATAAGTGTACTGCTGGATAAACTAAAATTGATAAACAAATTTTGAAACACATTTCAAAACTCTCCAAGCAATGACTATATTCTTGGACCAATACAATTACCCTCCAGGTGCGTGCGCATCAATTTACTGTGTAAAAAGACGGCCTTATCTTCAAAATAACGAGACAGAGAACGCACTCTAAATAAACTGCTCAAAGTGTAATCATTTATCTTAATCAAGGACATGCCACCGAATGTTTCGAGACAAAGATTAATTCACTAGAGAGCGCTGCTATGGATTCTAGCGGATGTAAAATCAGCATCATCACGCCGTAATTTAAGAGGTATCATTGGAATAACCAAAATATGAGGTTTAAACCCTCAAGTAGTTTAATTGTAAGGTAAAAGCATTAAACTCTCATATAATTTATGATAGTCGCTGACAATATTTTCAAACATCACTTATAAATAAACTAAAATAAGTTTTCTTCGGAAAAACAAGCACTATTTTGATAAATATATGAAACTCTTAATATATAAATTTTGAACAAAATTGCTATATTTTTTTTAGTTGCAAATTTTCAAAAATTAGTCATCAGAAAACTTCTTCGAACGAATTTATTTTTGTTAAAGGAACATAAATTCCCTATTAATCATGTTAAACACCCCCAGACACTATCTATTTTAACCAAATTACTTAAATCAATTTTGAAAAATTTAGAGTTAAGAAAAATTAGTTTTGCACAAACTACTATTAATTCCGAACGGGTAATAAGACGCGGTGCTAAATATTATTATTATTTACTATTAATTCTAGAACTACTAGAGAAACTTATAAAAACACCCAAAGATATGACCATAACAACTAAATTTCAAGTTTGAACCAAATCCACATAACCATTTAGGGTCGGCTGTAGCCCCAGACAAACACCGAATTGTAATACCTACTTTTTGGGTTCGGGGTACATAAAATTTCCAGATTCATCATGATGTTGAGGTTGCAATGAGAAAACAAAACACGTGGTTTGGTTTGTCGGCGTTCAATACATATTCGACCATTCGGTTAAAACGAACGCCCACTGTTAGAACAAGCGAGGTGATGAATCTACAGGACGTCAGTCATCAGAAGCGATATGAAGAGAGGTCAGTGTCCCTGTCCTTGCTATATGCAGCTGGCTTCATGTGACATATATGGTTGGCGGGAAGAGGTGCAACCTATTCACTAGGTGCATCTTAATCACCTTCATGCATGCTTCCCTGCTATGTGTCCGGGTGACAAACATGGTTCAACTCTCAGAGGGACTCAACAAGGACTGGTAAAGGTTCTGAAGGTCTTGGTGTGGTCAGGAGCAGATTTATCTTCGTTGTTGAGTTTGGGGGCTTTCTGGTGGTTCTTGTAGGGATGAAAAATGTACCCAAATGATATAAACGCACATATGAAATATTCAAAACTACATTGCATAAAATTCGCCTGATTGGAAAATCTGATCAGACAGCAGGGCATTTAAAAAAAACACTTCAATATTATTTAAAAATATATTTACTATGAGTCATTCTAAGCGAAAAATTGTCCAGCCAACTTCTCGCGTGTTAAAATCACAGCCCAAGTTCGGAGTCTTTGTGATGTTTGTGGAAATTTAGAGCTCAAGATGATTTTCAGACACCTCAAAACACTTTTTTTACACGACACCGGGGACCCTACCACAAGTCTATGAATTCACAAATCATTAGGTGGAGATTGTGGCTTCGCTATTGAATATTCGTGAAAGTTGAAATTATAATTATTGAGGAAAACGTTTTCATCTTTAAAAATAAAATTAAAACTTTGTTTGATAGAAAATACAAATGGTCATTAATGAAATTGCGGCTTCATCTTTGAATATTTTGGAAACTTTTATCACATCTTCGATGTACTGTATAAGCTTTTGTTTTTACAAATGTATAAAACATACAAGCCAATTAAAAGAAATTTATTACCTCAAGATTAAATGTTAAAATAATATCCGACTTGCATCTCGTCAGGTGTACTTCGTCGCGAGCCATTACTTTACAGACACACACATTTTGTGATACGCCCGTGGACGTTACCCTGGAGAAGGCATCGATAGCAAAGTACAAGTATATTTAGTCTAAATCCGTGTTGGAGGCACGATAATAGCCTCGTTAAGAATGAACAGGCGAGTAACTTTATGGCAGGTATAGTAACAAGTATGACCAAGGAGAACCACCACAGGCTCGGGGGCCAACGCATTAACACGAGGTTGTATTCATCAAGTCAGGAAAGAACAATTTATTTTAGTAAAAAAAAGTGGGGAGGAAGGGGACGCGAGAAAAGGTCAGTATTTTTGCAATTTTAAAAGAAACACTTTTTTTTTTGCTTAATTTTCTTCACATAGTTATCTCAACGTTTCTTGAATATCTCTATTTTCAAGAGTGACCTAGAATTGAATAACATATTATTCTCTTCATCGCTATGCTCATGACAGATATTCAACAACTGTTGATATAACCATGTGAAAAAAAATTATACTCTATGTTTATACTGGAGCATTATTTGATTTATTTTGACCAAGACATGTTTTGCTATAAAAACTGAAAAAACACTGCCCTCAACCCACATTAACTACACTCCCGCCTTAATATTTAAAATGAAAAAAAAGTAGAGGTCAGCTTGGCTTACATTGTAGTATCAGGACCTTGCCCAGGAATTAGGTGTAGTGAGTGACTCGTGATGAAGTCACCGAACATGAAGCGGCGGTTTTTAAGTATTCGATCTATTTTTAAGACATTTAAAATTTAAAAAACACACAATTTGAGTTGTTCCACAGATCTGAATCTCAAATAAACAAATACAATCGTTATGAATCAACATTTTCATTGTTTTTAATCAAATTCTCGATACAGAAATTCTAAAGAGAAAAGTATAATTTGTTTAAATAAGAGAAATTGGTTGGTTTTCATAAATACTATTTGGGGATGAACACCTTTTCATCCTGTCCCCTCTTAACTAACCTATTAACCATAGTATGATTTGGGTAAGAAGAACATTAGAAGTTGGTTACTAAAGTAACTAAAACAATTTAAATATATAAAGCAATGTTTGTATTAACATTTTATCAATGTTGGCTGCAAAGAAATGTGTTTGTTTGTCTCTACTGTTCTTCCAACCAAAATCAGGCTAAACAAGTTACTTGGGAGATACTTAGTATTAATTTTTTACGAAATAACATATTTTTATCTCCGTGTGGGGGGGAATCCCTGAGCATATTACATCTTATTATTCACAGTGAAGAAAGTGATATAGAAATTAATTACTAGGCCTACTGTACTTTTAATTAGGAATTTATTACTACAAGACAAGATATTATTAAAAGATAATTTTATAGCTTTAAATAATATTTTTTTATTTAGATTTTTTAGGGGGTGGGGGGAGGGCCTCAGCCTCACGAGGGCCCCTTCTCCTCTGAATACGTGCCTAGATCTACTTGGGAATAATTAACTTTGTCCCATTTAAAGGTATCAAATTCAAAACCTTTATCAATATGTTATACAATGTTACAATGTGTGAATAACTAAAAGTATCCGTCACATCTATATGTTGACTGTCATGTATGTAGTTTATAATAATTTAAAGTCGACCTCGGTGGTCTTTGGGTAAAGTGTCAAGAGTCAAGACCCGATATGCATGGGTTCAAACCCAGCCGAGGTCGACTCGGTTTTCGTGTGCGATAAAAATCTGTGGCACAAATCCCTTCGGAGGGGAAATTAAGCCGTCGGTCGCAAGTCGATTGTGGTATGTAAAAGGATCCTGGAAGGTGGATGAAAATGCCTTTCCAGCAAAATTGGTAGATAGAAACCGCAAAAAAAAAAGTCTGGGGAAAAATATATTTTTTTTGGTAACAAAAAGTGGCCAATGTTTAATCAAAATTGTGGCAGTATAGTTATTTTTTTAATGTGACCCCCCTCAGTATTTTAAAACTTCAAGACCAAAAGGGTTTGACACGACTCTTATAGATATAGCTCGGTATACAAGAATGTATAGTGAGTGAATGCTTGGTGGAGCGATAGTGTGGACCAGAGCACACTATCGCTCCACCTTTTAACCTATGATGACGCAACCAAACACATGATAGTGTCTCGCTCAGCATGTTCTTGCATACGTCCTGGTAGGAAATACTGGAGCGATGCGATCATCGAGTTGAGAGAGCTGGGAGGGTAAAAACCACCCATGTGCGTCATCGACACATGTGATGTGGGGCACTTACCGGTGATTGGCCCTTTTTGTATAAACTCAACAAGTTCATCAGCGGGATACGGATATTTAAGAGCAAGTTCAACCAAAGAATTTGTCGACATAGTAGAACCAAATATCTGCTGAACGTACAGATATTGAAAAGGTTTCCTAATATATTGTCACCAGACAGAAAAGGCCAAAGTTCTCGTGAAAGGAGTATACACAAACCAGTGCGCTTGGTAAACACGATGGTGGCTTATGTTGGCCGCGCCTCTAACCTGCCGAGAGGGCCGGCCAAGGTGAACTGATCATGTCTACATGTGACGTCACCAAGCAAACAGGTACCGCGATATTTTGGTCGGTGAACGCACCACTAGCACAATAAACTGGAGTTCTATTGGCCGTGTCTGACAGTTTATATTATTTATACACTCCAAAGCAAGTATGGCAGAGTACAATTTATAAGATAGCTAGAAACATCTACTTTCACGTATTCATACGTCAAGACATGGCATCCGCAGCAGTCATTTTTGATAAAAAGTACGAACACTCATAAAATAACATTAACTAGTAAAATTGTATCGATGTTTATATAAAAAAAACTTTGCTTTAATGTCCTTCCTATGGCTGTGTTTAGTTTAAGAACAGGCCCATGAATGATAAAAAAACACTTTATAAACCTCTGCCATAGATATAAAAAATCATAACGGGATGCAGCTGGCCAGAATTAAACCACAGCCTCAAGAGTCAAAGTAGTTGTGTGTTGCTTAAGTCTGACAACACCTAATGATACAATTTTATGGGTTTGTAAATTATGCTCCACCTGTAAAATAACCAATTCATTAAATTTGATGATCTATTTAGTGGTTGATTTGAATATAGACATTAATTACAAACTAGTTTTTAGTTTGATTCAACAAACCCTTCAGCTGTTATCTCCAGTTTTCCATACCAAAGCAACTATTTATTTATTCAAGTAGATCCTGATTTGTAATCACGAAGTTAAGTTTGACTTCGTTTCAGACACAATGCACCACAGTAAAATTCTTAAAGCGCCAGGGATCGAACCCGGGACTTCTGAATCTATAGCCAGTAAGTCTTGACCACCAGATCAAAGGTGACAAATACAACTAAAATATAAATGAAAATTTTACACAGATTTTATAGTAAAATAAAATACCCACACAAGAGAGCCCTGGATTGGTTGTTGTAGATATATATGTTAAATAAAATGTGATACAGCCCCCATGACATTAAACATAATGTGTTGAAAATGAAGTTTATGAGTCACATAGTAATTACATCGAGATTATTGTTGTAACCTTGAGTAATGAAATATTTTCAGGTCTTGGACAGTTCTGCAGTCAGATTTGAATGCAAGCATGATAGAGAAAGTTTCAGGACATGTTACATAACCAAGTGGTGTTGAAAAGAAAACTGGTCCAACAAGCGGATATTTCAGTTTTACTACTAGGCCACTTTGCTGTTACTGCAGCAATGTCAAGGTAGTTGAGTACCAACACCTTCAAATAATTAATACACATGTGATCAATATTCAAGTATGGTTAGAAAGGCAATATATAATAAAAAAAATAATTAGTGCCCTTAAAAATGTGTTGTGATTGTGTAGCACAAAATTTGTTTAACCCTTTATTGGTCAAGGGGTGAGCAGCAAGGCTCACTACTTTTTTTTAAAATTCGGCTGGCATTTGTGATGAGTCAAGATCAATCCTGACCACGGCCAGAGACAAAGAAACATAGTCATACATCCTCTTGGAGTTAAGAGAACTGCTCTACATGCTAAAACTGTTTATGAATCTTGGTACAATAAGAAAAAATAAACAAGAAATTCCACCTTGAGTTGTAAGCTCTTGAAGAAGACCAGAAAATCCAAGTTTGTTTGTTTTTAGTGAAGATGCCTTATTAGTGTCTTATGTACCAAAAAGGTACAGAAATGTAATACTCATTTCAACGATGCATGATACAGATGACTTGAGGAAACCAAGTGCTATTACCTTCTACAACCTTACAAAAGGTGGTGTAGACATAGTAGATAAGTTAAAAGCCCAATATACTGTGGCCAGGGTCTGCTACAAGCGGCCTCTTAAAAATATCTTTCATGTTGCTTGATGTTGGCGCAATCAACGGCCAAATAATTTTTCGAAGCAACACGGGAGAAAATATTTCTCAAAGGAAGTTCCTGAAAACGTTAGGCTTAGATCTAGTCAACAATCATATGAATAGAAGAGCTTCAACCAGCGGTATTCATATAGATCTTCTAATGAAAATTCACCAGCATCTTCACTTACACAAAATGACCGAGCACCATTACCCCAAGTAGGCCAAGGGTCAAGTGTGGTTACTGTCCAGCTATTCAACTTTTAAAAAACTTCCATAAGTCACTTCTGGGAGGTGCTAGTTTTTGACTACATTCGGCTATATACTCTATCAATATACATTATTAAATATTGACAAAGAAGAGAAGAATGGATGCCCTCCCCTG
Organism: Timema douglasi; assembly: GCA_901482245.1. Lineage (NCBI taxonomy): Eukaryota > Metazoa > Arthropoda > Insecta > Phasmatodea > Timematidae > Timema > Timema douglasi. The sequence goes on from CABEEJ010005148.1 coordinate 46,526, forward strand.
CTTTATCTGCTTAAACAACACAGATAAACTTTTCTGCTTTGGCTGCTTGAGGCACCTTTTAGTTGAATGAATTCATTGAGTTCTACAAAAGCTTCTTTTGTTTAGTTTGGGATGATTGTGTTCAATGATAGAGAAAGGGGTAGTAGACTGGCCGCTACTCAGAGTTGCTTCTTTCTTTTCATACAGAAAATGAGGAAGCATTGAAAACAGGAGTGTGAGTACTAATATCAGTAAAGTATGGGGAGGGGGAGTGAAATATAGAGTAAAAAGATAATAGTATCGAAAGGAAAATATAGCTATTACTAAGTATATATACTTTTTTCACATCCTTAATTGCTTTCCTTCCATTAAGTTAAGCTAGAAAATTAAAAAATTAAAATTTTGATAGCTAGAAATTTAAAAAAAATTAAATTTAGTAGGGGTTAACAAAGGCTGCTTTTTAAATGTGAAGCAAAGACAAAAGATAAGGATGTTGTTGTCACATAGCACACTATCCTTTAAGTACATCTATAAAAAAATAGGTGAAGAGAAAGGCTTAGAGAGAGGAGAGAGAGACTTCTTAAGACAACAACCTGAAGATTGGTTTGATGTGATTTCTATCCATCCTGAGCCATCTGGTAGAACTACCATAAACTCAAGGAGTTAAGGAAATGTGGTGGTCCCCTGTTGCCTTCCACAGTAAATTTCTATGTGTGAGCTCGAAAGGGCCTACCAATTTTGCCGGAAAGTTATTTTAACATACCTTCCAGGGTTCTTTTACATGTCCGAATCAACTTGGGACAAACACCTTTACTTCCCCTTCGAAAAAAGTTGCACTATAGATGTTTATCGCGTAAGAAATATCAGTCAACCTTGACTGGGTTTGAAACCACTAACATCAGGTCCTCACTTTAACCACAGAATATAAAGGTCAACACTTTTATTTTATGCAAACATAGCTCTATATATTTATGCTTATAACAAAGATGTTCATTGAACCACTAGTCAGTATCAGTTTAGTTTAGTTTAGTACCTAATAATTGTTCTGAAAATAATTATATGTTGAATTAAGTCATATTTAATTTAAAGAGCTAGGTATTAAAAATCTGTTCATAGACAATGTTTTATTCCTCCCTCAAAATGTTTCAAAGATTTGAGTTTATTGTGGTTGTCAAAGCTGAAGAAGAGTTGAGTTTTTACATTTTGAAGTTTGTCACAATCCTAAAATTTGGTTTTAAATGATTAAGCAGGGACCTGGTGAATTCATTGTTTCAAAGACTAATCTACTCCCTGTATAAAAAATGGTGACTAGAATGTGTTTAAAAAAGAAACCAAAACACCCAGGGAAAGAAAATGCCAGCCAGTAAGGTTAATGGCACACACATCAAAGGTGTAACATGACTCAATCAAACCAACAATTAGGATTGTGGAGTGAGTACACTAAGCCTTCGTTCGACTCTTCTATTTTTCAACTGATTTCATGAGATTATTCTTTAGCATTGTCAATGTATAAATAAATGTGTCAATCCAAATTACAAATATTCGTCCTAAAGAATAAAACAAAAAGTATAAAATTAAAATAATAATATCGACCATTGTTAAAGTAGGTATTAAAAGTTTTAATTTTGAAGACTGAGTCGATAGGTAGGCCTACATTTTTACCTACTCCAATTGTAACATTTTAAATATACAATGTGTGTTAACTCATAAAAGAAAAAAGAGATATGCCAAGAGTATAAACAACTTGTATATAGGGTTTTAATTATAATTAAATTTATCTTCAATATTCAATCTTATAAATTAAATAATTTGAACACATATCTTTGCAATTTGTAAATGACAATTTCTAAGTCTTAACATATATTTAATTAATTTAATCCTTACGAAAGACTCATTTAGAATGTTTTCAAAACTGTTAAGTATGAAATAAAATCCTTTATGAATTACACTAAACATTTTAATAGTCTTAAGCAGATATTTGTGAGATTTCAATAAATAATCAGTTAAAATTGGTACAAACAATCGAATGATCAATTAATTTCCTTAATTGGTAGTCAATTATAGTGAGTCGGAACACCTCTAGTAGAAATTAAATGAATTGTAATCCTACCTTAATTTCATGATACTTTTCTTCAAGGTAGTAGGCAATGTTTCGAGCTTCCTCATACTTGTGGGACAGATGCAGATATTTATCATAATGTCTTTTAAACAACACAAATCTAAAACAAAAGAAAAAAAAAATCAAATAGGATACATATTTTCCCCTCCAAACAAATAATATGTATGCAATAATATGTCTTAACTATTGTGAATGATTCTAAAGTAACTCATCATGTATTACACTATATTTTACCTAAAAAAGCAAATTATTACAAATTTAATACTACCCTTATAGCCTACTCACAAAGAAACAGCAATTACAAATATTGGGGCCTACCGGTATATTAGAGTGGTTTTTTTTTTAACATTTAGACAGCTCAGTACAAACAAACACATTAGACCAGCATTTCCTAATTAAATATAATCATGGAACATTTTTCTATTTAAACAAAATAACAGAACTCCTTAGGTATTTTTAGCTTAACACCTAAAAAAATGTGCTGCAGACAAAAAAAATTATTAGTTAAGGATCAAAGGCATTTAAAGTTACATTTTTCCTGGGGAAAGGCAATCACACGTTTTGTCGTTCATGTCCCATAAATAAATGCAGCCACCCTGTAATTTATATGTAGCCTACTTGTTAACAGAAAAATATAATAGGGTTTTATACTTAATTAAATAATAATTATAGTAGGCTCTCATATAATTGTTTATAATATTAGTATTAAAAAATCCACACTAGGCAGAGTAAAATAATTTCTTTTTATGACAAATTCTTCTTACAGTATTTCAGGTTTAGTTGTTGACAGTTGTATTTGCATGTATGGAGCTGCATCAAGTCTATTTCAATACTTCGTTTTGGTTCCAGAGTATTGCAAGAGCCCAAATTTGCACAGTATGTGCTGGCTAATGGCAACAATACTTTGTTCACCACTAAGTAGAGCGGATTTTCTGCAGGTTCTGGATTACAATCATTACAAGTACATAGGCTGCGCGGTAAAAGAGACCTGACACAAATATTATCTCATCTGCCAGTTAAGTGTACCTACAATATTTTTAACTTTTAATTAAAAGGTGAAATTTATTTTTTCGCACAGCTCGATTCCAATTTATTAGTGAATGAAACAATGGCATATTATTTAGCTTTAAAATATATAATTTTTAATTTATTTTAAAATTATACTTCTGGTGGGTGTTCTATTCAGATTTTTACCATTTTATATAGGCTAGTAGGCGTATAATGTTTAGCTTTAAAATATATAGGCCTATTATTAATTTATTTTAATATTTAACTTCTGGTGAGAGTGTCTATTCAGATTTTTACTACGTATGTTTTAAGTTCAATTCTAATGGAGCTTTGTGTGAGTTTAATCAATGTAAAATCGTTAGTGGATGTGCAATGAGATTTTTCGTTTTGATAAGAAAAGTATAGGTAACCATTTAAAAGAAATTTGGGCTAATAAATGTTTACTGTTCCTTGAGAGAAAATATTTTTTTACAAAATAAAACCTAACCTTTCAGTGTTAAAGCTAAATTCATGACAGAAAAAATAATAATTGGTTAGATAGTAAAGTTTATCAAAGTGTCCATCAAAATTCAAACTGTATGACAATAATGTATTCAATTTAATATGTAATGGAAAATATTAAATTTCTAATAATTTGTTACAAGAAAAAAAAATGCCACCCTCAGTTCATACCATCCTCCTTTTATTAGCTAAAATTATTATTATTAGCACCGCGTCTTACTAGGAGATGAAATGGAGGACCTACAGTTTAACGTGAGATCCGAACCCCGGTGGAGACCTGGCATTCCATACATTCACAAATTGTGATTAAAACACGTCTTGTCAGAGGTGAAGGAAGGGTTTGGCAATCAGATAAATTTTTGCCGGGGCCGAGGATTGAACCTCGGACCCCCAGCACACAAGTTTGACACCCTACCCTAAACCACCAGGTAACCAATTGGCTAAAAGTATAGTAAATTTTTATAGAGGAACCCCTTAAAAAAGTTAGCTTTTTACGCCCTTGAAGAGAGCCTACAAGTAACAGATATTGTTATTTCCTTACCTATAAAAATCATTTTCTGTAATCATATCTCGGATGCTGTCTTCAGGATCCACTTGATCATACAATCCAACATGTCGCGCTGATGTTCTGTGACTGTCAGATGAAAATGATTTATCCAGAATGGAGGGTCTAGTATCACTATCTGCTTCACTATCACTGAAATATTTAGCTTTAGGAAGAACATACTGTGTCGACACCAGATCATCTTCATAAACTACACTGCCCGTTTTCGGTATAGGGGAATCACATCGTGCATGATGGCACTCTGGTGTCACTAATGCACCAACACTGCTCTGAAGAACCAAGTCATCACTCTTGCTATGTTTCATCTCTGTGTTGACGACGGAATCTTCAGATCTACCATATCGAGGTACTATTGATGTTCTGCAACTATCAATCAAACTACGCGGAAACGTATCACCCCTACTTGGAGAAGGTTGCAAGAGCAAGTTTGTCATCTCGAGTTCAGAAATAATCGGCCAATGGAATGAAAAACCTAGAAAAAAAATGTTTACATAAAGTCTTGTATGTTATTGCAGCTGAATAGTTTGCAAAAAATAACTATAATAATAATAATGCTTGACGAAAACTGCAAATATTTCTGAGAAAGAATACAGGATAAACTCGAGGTGACAGTAATGCAATTTTAGAAATATGGCCCCGTGAGTATTTCAAATTTGCATTCTCCGGTGACGAAATGTGCTCCTTTGATCAAACGAAATGTTCTCATCTAAAGAACATATCCTTTGGTCAAATTAGTAGACCATAAGTCTACTTTCAAAAAAGTAATCTCTTCGGACCTTAGTTGAATTTTTTATAGCTCAATTATTAGGATTGTACTTTTTATAGTTATAAAATATTTGATCTAAAAAGTATAATAAACTTAATCTACTCCTTAAGGAATATTAGGCTATTTTATTTATAAAATATACATACACAGGACGTAGTACATTTTAATGGAACTGTCAATTACAACATAGATTCAATAAAGATTATACTGAAACGTAAATTATAGAAGCGCCAAAAAAATGATGTAACCATTTATTGGGGACCAATTCGTAGCCCATTGAGTTATAAAAATCCGTTAAGCTAAAAATTCAAATGGAATTATCAAACAACAAAAAAATTCAAAACCAAAGATTTTTGCAAACGAAAAATTTGCCAGTATCTGAAACACAAAAATAAAACACTATTAACTTACCAAAAGCATAAATTTAAGTTTCATTCGTACTTAATAAGTTTTGAAATCGCAAAATAACTTGAATTAAACACGAAGGACACAATTGAAACTAAGATCGACTGTCTACATCAAAATGATCATTGTAAAGATACATAAACAATCACAAACCACTCAATGCGTCGCTAAGATGCGCAATGGTAGAACAGTACGAGGAATCCCCGCAAGAGAGTGACAGTGCTTGATTGTATGTGCGAGTATTGAACAAGAAACGAATGTGGTAAAAGAATGTGGAAATAGGAATGAGAAACTAAACACGATATACAATAAAGGTAGTTCAATAGCATATCGCTATCTATGAGTGACTATTGAATCACTACTCACAGCTTCTCGGGTGCTTGGCCATCTATTAACATTTTATGAACTATTAATATCTAGTGGATTTTTTCCCCTAATGTTGGTGGAAAACAGACACGTTTTAAAACGCAAGTAAATATGTATAAACAGGAAAACATTATTTGTGGTTAAACAATTTAAGATTAATGGAAATATAAATGAAATTATGTCTCTACCATTGATGAAAATTTGTTTCTTGGATTTAAAATTTACAAATAGTGTTTTTGTAAGGTTTGGGCATCATCTTAGAGGAAAACCACCAACTATCGCCAAATCTTTGAAGCAAAAGTTGGAAGGTATTCATAGAATACATTATATTTATTTATAATTACATTTATAATCATTTATAATACTGGACACATTACTGAAAAAATAAAAATATGACACTCATATACACGTGCATGCTTACATATATATACGTACACCAACGACACTTTTCTCTTTTTATAAACCAAATAAAGAATCACTCATTTAAACATAATATATTATAAACTTAGGCCTACATACAATCATATAATATAAATAAAGTGCAACAATACTAAACCATAAGAAAGTATACAAGCCTACACTCCAAGATTTTTTTAAATTTTTTTAGTAATATCTTGAAAAGTGACACTTAAGTTAAGTATGATCCACACATTCCTACATACATTTATAGATACACATACCAAACACTAAAATTCATAATTGAAAGATGTTCAACCTAATGTCCACGATTTATACATATTGACCAAACTAACACACACAAAGAAGTGTTAAACCTCATTTGGTAAATAACAAAAACAGTCCAAAACTATTCAATTCCAACAGTAGACTATGCCAGGCCACCACCGTGGTTCGGATTCCACGTTAAACTGTAGGTCCTTCATTTCATCTCACAATCACCCTACCAGTACACATTAGCGTAAGTGCGTATAACCCGAACGGGTAATAAGACGTGGTGCTAATAATAATAATAATATTAAAGAGGTACATCAACATGAGATTTAGCCTAAATTTAGTTTTCCTTATGTAACATTTGGTTCATATTATTTTCCAATTTAATATATCTTTTAAAGCCTCTTTTATATTGCTGCATTTTGTAACCTTATTAGTGGTAGGTATCAAATGGCTTTTGAAAGTATTCCCTCAGATCACATTTAAGTATGATGTGAGTTAATCAATGCAAAATAGGTAGGCTTTAGTATGTTAGGAGTAAATTTATATTAAAGTTTATTGAGTACTCCAACTGGAGCTCCAATTTTTTAGTGACATTGTCTATTTGTGGTCGCCATGAAAGTGAACTTTAAATAATCATTCCAAGATATTTGGCTCCCCTTACCTGTGTCAGGACATAGTCTTCAAAACTTATATTAAGTCTCTTTATTTGCCGGCTCAGTAAAAATAATGTACAGTAGTCCCATTGCTTCTTTGGTGCTGACTGACAGCTCACACCTGACTTCTGACAATCAACATTTAGGTATATACCTAAATGTTGACTGTCAGAAGTGACAGCTGCTAAACACATGTTTTTTAGATCATATGGCTCAGTGTAGGGATACAAAATTTGGTCTGGTAACT
>CABEEJ010005149.1:0-23988 GCA_901482245.1 Timema douglasi
AAATCGGTCCAGTAGTTTCGGAGCCTATTCATTTCAAACAAACAAAAAATCAAATCTTTCCTCTTTATAATATTAGTATGATGATTCAATAAGAGGACATTATTTCTAGGATTACTTACCGTATATATATATATTCTTTTTTTTTTCATAAATCGACAAGAGTTGGCTGCGTGGATAGTGACTGAAAAGTTTTTTCATCTCTAGATCATTACCTCAAGTTGTTAAATGTAATCCTATTTTCTGAAATATTAAATAAAAATTATATTTTACTTTGAGTACCAACTTTATTTTTAAGTAAGCTTGTGTGAATTAAAGGGGCAATACAAATTAATTCCATATTGTTTGCTTCCGGTAGGAGGGTCTCTGCCTTTCTTAACAACAATTTTTTTATCATGTCTTACTACCCATTCTGGCTAAACGTCTATGTACTAGTTACACTAACGGCTTAGGGATGAGGACGGTTTTAATTGAGAGGAAGTGCGCCCACATATGCGTGAAAGGAAAGTGGAAAACTATTTATAAAAAAACCACCCTCAGTGCATCCGACCGGGATCGAGCCCCGATCTCTCCGTCTTCGACAATATAGTCCATCATGAGAGTAGCGCGTTAGACCACGTGGCCACCGAAGTGGGTTACAACATATTAATCTTTCCCGCTCTCAATAACACATTGGTTTTAAATTTAACTATCTAAACAACAATAAAAGATGCCCTGGTTTGAAACACGGCTGGATACGATGTTTAGTTGTCCACATTATCGCCTCCAATTGATTTTGCGTGATATAATTTTCGTTTCAATGGGGCTAATGGCCAACGTGCCATATATTAATAGTAATAATAATAATATGAATAATACAACTTTAATATTTACCCGATGATAAGTAAAGTAAGGCTCAAGTAGCTATAGTAATTGTATTTAAATTCCCAGGTGCCAATTACCCCTATCATTTCTAATGTGTATACTAAAACATTTATGGAAACATTTCGATCGAGACAGTTTTTCACTCACATATTAAGATATTATTTTCTAATAAACATCAACTCAGATATATTTGAAATGCTGTAATGAGTGGCCATCATTTATCTGAACTGATCATATTACAAAAGCCATATAATTTTTTTCTTCTTCTGCAAGTCAAGTTTCTATAATGGCTGCCGTGTCAAAGAAGACGCTTCATGAATTTCAATTAGCTATTACATACAAATAGAGAAGTTGTAAGACTATTAGACATGTATAGGAGGGAGGTCTTATCTTCAATCTGAGACACTAGAGCAAAGATCAGCAATCTTTTTCCAATCTATTCTTGTTTCTTTTCTTGCCAGCGTGTCTGTGTTCGACTATCTTCACTTGGAATTGCACAATGCCAGACATAAACAAAGATACTTTGTGTGTGTGTTTAAAAATCAAACAAATGTATGGATGTTTATTGTTTACTGATGCTATCGGTTTTTATTTGAGTACTATAGCGTATACAAACCTGCATGGCAAAATAAAATATCGCGAAAGTACCTATACCTGTTATTTTCAAAGGGAAAACTCCTAGTACTTAAAAGATGGGTTAATTAACTTTATTGTGTTCATTCTTTATTTTAAATATTTAAATGCCTTTTCATTAGTAACGTCTTTCAGCTATTCTATATATATTTTAAAATTAATTTTTAAAACACACTAGTATTATTATTAGCACCTCGTCTTACTACCCGTTCGGGCTATACGCGTCTACGCTAATGTGTAATGGTAGGGTGATTGTGAGATGAAATGGAGGACCTACAGCTTAACGTGGGATCCAAACCACGGTGGAGGCTTGTCATTCCACATATTCACAAGCTTTGATTAAAACAAGTCTTGTCAGAGGTGAAGGAAGGGTTTTGCAATCAGATAAATAAATCTGTGCCGGGACCGAGGATTGAGCCTTGGACCCCCAGCATAAACTTTACCCTTAGACCGCCAGGTTACCATTAATACATTAGTAAATGCAAGTAATATTGGTAATAAGGTACAGGTAATATTGCACGCAAAACAATATAGTTTTTTTTCTTTTGTAAAGTCTAATAATAATAATAATAATAATATTTTGATAGAAAATTAACTCAAAACATTTTTTTATTGGAATCTTATCCGTCAGTCCTTGTTCACTGTACAACTACAAAATCCAACACCATGACGTGTGTGGCTTTGCGAACATTCTGACAATTTTGACTAGGCCACGTGTGAGACGATTATTTGACACAAGCACTGCTATATCATAAAAGGGCTGCCAGGAAAAAGGTGATATCGAGAGTGGCTGGCAGAAGAAAGAGGTGGACTAAACACAGCAGCTGGTTTCTAGAGACGTGACTGCTACTTCACCTTGGCCATACTGTCGGCACTTTTGAAGAAAATGCGTACATGTTCTTCTAGTATTTCTACTTTGTGAACAGAAGGCAGGACATTGTCGGCGATGTGGTCACGCCACTGGATGGACACGGTCGCTTGCACTACTACCCTCGTAAACCGAGTGGCAAAGTTCATAATCACGCAGCACTTTGTTTAGAATTAGTCGAACGGCTTGCGTTCAAAGTAAAGATTTGTCACAGATATCATGCAGGAATACATTATCTTAGTTTACCACTATGACTTATGTACTCGTATCTTAAATAAACACGTGTACAGTACTCGTTAAAATGCCAAATGCATTCTTTTATATCTCCACTTTGCAAAAAAACAAAACAAAAAAAACCTACCTTATACAAAGCTATAATATAAGCAAGATTTCCACGCACCTGGGAAACAGGAGAGTTTCTGTGCCTCGGGAAAACAGGGGAAATACACGGAATGCCACAAAATATTAAATAATTACTTAAACATCTGTTAATTCGAAACATTTAATTGAAAGCTTTGTAAGGCGTCACGCTCGTGTTAGATTAGCCTACTGAAGATAGAGAGATTGGGGCTTGAATATGGGTCCGGTCTACTGAGGATGTATTTTCCTAAATGGTTTCCCACTTTCCTTCCACGCAAATGCTGGTAGATTACCTTTAAAATGCTTCCTCCCTCATCGCTACTCCATTAGAGTAATTATCCTTGCGTATAACCTGAAAAGGTAGTTAAAACGTGGTGATACCAAAAAAATTGGAAGCCTTGAATAGTGGGCCTTTTCATTGAAGGAAAAGTGGACTGAATAACTAAGCGCGATAAGAAAAATAAAATACGTGTTGGACCAAGGTAAACTCAGCCTGTTCTAAACACCAACTACATAACCTCACACTAACTGTCAATTTTATGAAAAATTAAATGTAATCTCTTTATATATTACTCTTTAAAGTGTCTTGAAGAATGGTAATTCCTTCTGGAAAAAATGGGGAATTTTCCATTAAGAAAATAATGGCAACCCTCATCTGGCTAAGATACGTTTTGTTCTTTCTTTTTTTTAAATTTTTATGCCGTAGGTCGCACTTGTGGGGGCATAGCAGGTGGTGTATTTAATGAGTTATTAGTTCAACCGGCATGGCTCCAGATATAACAACAATTTACTATAGAAATTAAATGGATAAACCCAAGCTCTCAGTTATGTATACTTTTCTTTTTCATCGTAATATTTATTTTAATTATTAAATTAATAAATGTCCACTATGCTAAGATATATAACCAGCCCTTTTTGTAATACAAATAAGGTCATGTGTTTTTAAGATCACGTCAAATAGTGAATAATTACTAGTTTGTTTCTGCGTGGCTCATGACTACAACGATTACCTTTACTCGTAAAGCTTAAACAAAAAGTGAGATATTATTTTGTTCTCAATTTGAATGTCTGTCCGGCTGGCAGATGTTCCTGAGTTCATGTATTGATAACCATCGATTGTTCTCAAGGCGGGAGACACCACCGCTGTTTTATAGCCTGGTTCCCAACATGTTGTCGACGGTCGTGAGCCGGGATATGATCACGTGCCTCCAATATCACGCGGAGTGGTCGTTCATTCGGCTGACGGGAGGATACTGTATAGTGTGTGGTAGACCTACTTACTCAACCAGTCTTATGACTATTAGATAAATATGGCCATCAGGAGGTTAAATTTAGGATACTGTATAGTGTGTGGTAGACCTACTTACTCAACCAGTCTTATGGCTATTAGATAAATATGGCCATCAGGAGGTTAAATTTAGGATACTGTATAGTGTGTGGTAGACCTACTTACTCAACCAGTCTTATGGCTATTAGATAAATATGGCCATCAGGAGGTTAAATTTAGCGACCAGATAAAGGTTATCAGCCACTTTAATGTTTTACGCGTATTATGAACTGAATTTATCTGCCGGATATCTATCTGTAGGATAAATATATTTTTATGCAGAACACGCAAGGTTGGTACTGTTTTTACTGGTGCGCGCATGCGTATAAGCCCTACTGCTACCGCTACTAAAATAGCCCCATGGCTTCTTTGGTGCTGACTGACAGCTCACAGATGACATCTGATGGCTTTGAAAAGTTACCAGACCAAATTATGTACCCCTACGCCGAACCATATGATCTGCAAAAACATGTGTTTGGCAGCTGTCACTTCTGACAGTTAAAATTTAGGTATATACCTAAATGTTGACTGTCAGAAGTCAGTTGTGAGCTGTCAGTCTGCACTAAAGAAGCCATGGGGCTACTATACCTGGAAAGTGACGACTAAAACGCTCAACATTTGTTAAATAATGGCGGCTAAACGAGTGCGAGTAAACAGATGGCGTCACGTGGGCGCAGAAGCTAAGTTGTCTTGCAAGTGCTAATTTTGGTGTCTGCCAAAATTTGGTCAATAGTTGGATACAACGTTTACAAAATTTCATTTATTGTACTCACATTTTGATAATTTGTTCTTATATAAATATAGATCTACAAACTTCTTGACAATTTATATAAAAGTGTAAATTAAATATTCTAACTTTATATATAGTTAGAATAATAATAATAATATTTAGCACCGCGTCTTACTACCCTTTTGGGCTATACGCTTTAAGTACTAATTACTCTAATGGATTAGTAATTGGGAAGGTTGAATTAGAGGAAGTGAACCCGCATTTGCGTGGAGGGAAGAATGGAAAACCATTTAGGAAAAAAACCAGTTCACCCGACCGAGATTCGAACCTCGATCTCCCCGTCTTCAGCAGTCGAGCTCAACACGACAAGCGCGTTAGCCAAATACGCCACTGAGGTGGGTATATATATAGCTAGATTATTATTAGCACCGCGTCTTACTACCCGTTCGGGTTATACGCACTTACGCTAATGTGTAATGGTAGGGTGATTGTGAGATGAAATGGAGGACCTACAGTTTAACGTGGAATCCGAACCACGGTGGAGGCCTGGCATTCCTCACATTCACAAGATGTCTTGTCAGAGGTGAAGGAAGGGTTTGGTAATCAGATAAATCTGTGCCGGGACCGAGGATTGAACCCCNTCACATTCACAAGATGTCTTGTCAGAGGTGAAGGAAGGGTTTGGTAATCAGATAAATATTTGCCGGGACCGAGGATTGAACCCCGGCCGCCAGCATAGAAGTCTGACACCTTACCGCTAGACCAATAGGTCACCTACTATATATAGTTATAGCCTGGGCCTGCGCTTACCAAACACATGAACCAAGATTTTAACCTAACAACAGATTCTGATTGGCGAAACCTCATGAAAGACAACGCGTCACTATGGCAACAACCATTTTAACTTTCAGATAAAAGCTATCAGGTACGTAAACCTCCCGATAAAAATGTAATGGATAGATGTATTTTATCTGGCAGTCATAAGACGCACTTTTAACTTATCGACCAGATATAAATATTTATCTGCCAGATTAATATTTATCCAGGAGTCATAAGACCGGCCCTAAAAATAGTAACTGCAACGGCACAATTGTACATACTGTGTCATATATAGAACAGCTATCAGTAAACTACCCTCCGAAAAACAAATAGGTTAAACCAATGTAAATATGATAAAAGGTAGTGCCAGACGGAGAAATACATCTGATTGGCTGAGCTTGTGACGTCACTCAGTATACAAGACAGTGCGTTACTCACACGAAGCCATAAGGAAGACACATTAATTTGTTAAAAATTAAGTCACATTTTGGAACTTTAAATAATAAATAAACCTTTAAAATTCACACCGATGTTTATTTAACATCATTACTCTACTTTTTTTTAAATTTATGTTTGGCTGTCTTCGTATTAAAATGTAACTTCTGTGTACTGGATGATGTAAGCAATGGCATACTCAAATTCCTCCATGTTGCACTACTTTTCTATTCTATTTGCATTTGACTAAACAGTGTTTTTAATCATGTAAAACACACTACAGATACCCCGTTTTTAACAACATCGTTAGAACCCTTTTCGAACATTTAAAATTTTCAAAAATCAGTCATCAATAAACAACTCTTAATCGTGGATCTCTAATAGATTCATGAGTCTCCTGAACTCACAAATATATGAAGTACTGTCAACTAATATTTTAAATTGCTCAAAATTATCTTGATAGGCCATAGTCGATAATGTTATAAGACAATTATATAGTTTAATATGAAAAGTAACTTTTATTTATTATAATTTTTTTCATATTGAGGCTGGAATATGTAATTATTTGAGAAAATATTGAATTTAAGAATTAAAAATAGAAAGTATAGAAAAGTACCGTGAAGAAACTAAGTGGCGGGGGGGGGGGGGGGGGGGGGGGGNTCGTGAGTCCTTTTATAAGTAGTTTGTAAGTCGATCGAAACCCAAAAAGGTTGGTGATACCTGATATAAAGCATAGGAAAGAGGTTATCCACACACGTGTATATTATATAGCTTTAATATTTATCATTACTTTTTTATTGATTTTAAGAATGCAGACACAAATGAGATCATTATTCTTGGTCGTTGAAGTCTCTTGTTTGTGGACCACTTCAGCTTTTCTTTACTTATTTGAAACACGTTTACCACGATTGTAAAGGAATCCGAAGTAAAGTTTTTCTACCAGATGTGTTTTTTTTAACCAAAAACAAACAAAATATTGATGAATGTTTATTATTTTCACAGTAACGTCTGGAATGTTCACAAACATGTTTTTTTTTCACCGCGTTTTAATACCTGTTTGGGCTATCTGCATATTTACACTAATGGTATATGGGTGAGGAAGGTAGTATTTAGAGGAATCGCACAGGAACTAGCTTCAAAGGAAGGTGGAAAACCATTTACGCAAAACCTCTTACAGTAAACCCAGGAGAGTTATATTCTTGACCTTCTTTTCCTCAGCGGGCCAGTATATTGCGATAGAGCAGGTGTGTCAAATTAGTTTTTATTTAAATTCTAAAGAGCTATTCTTTAACATCCATTACTGTTTCCAGCCTATGGTCCTGGTACATTTTTTATTCAATCCATATATTTTCCACTACCGGCTTGCTAGGCCTGTCCTAGCTTCATATACCTTATAATCTAACTCAAGACTAGGGCAGGCACAACATCCAGTCTCCACCCGTTAATTAATGGGAAAGGGTAAACCCAAATATCACAAATAATATGTTTAGGCTATACTGGACATCGAACCCTGGACCCTTAGCTAAGTAGACAGACACACTACCGACTGAGCTAAGGTGTCGGATTAAAGGGTCATAATAAACAGTAAAAGTATAGAGTGGACCGCAATACAAAATCTGTATTATCATTCATTATCTTAAGAACAAATTTCCAACTTGTCTTTTTTTTTCGATAAGATAATAGGAGACCCTCTATATAAAACAATAATACTAACTCTATAATTTCTTACAAATTGTTTGCAAACATTTATTTGCAACAATTGTGTTGATATTACAACAATGATGTTAGTCCTTTTTCCTCTAAGACAACAGCTGTTAACACACGCGTGTGCTGCCAAACATTGCACATATTTGGGGTGAAAATTCAACAATTTGCGGGGACTCGTTCATTAGATACAAGAGTAGATTTGGTCCACCAACCTCACATTCCAGAATTCTTCAAATTATTACAAATTAATAAATATCTAACTTCAAAATATTGTATATTTCCTCAGCGTTTATAAACAAAATAGAGTCGCTATGTTTGTATAATTCAATGCAAAATATTATTTAAGATAAAGATAAAAAGAAAAAATCCATGTGGAAAATAATATTTTAATGAATATATCTGAGAAGATAAGTTAAAGAGGATATTGTCAATTTAACATTAACGTTACAGTTACATTATGATATTATAGTTGAATGTAAATTATTATATAGATAAAGATATTAAGCAAAGATAAGTTCAAGTGGATATCGTCAATTAACATTCAACTATAATATCATAATGTAACTGTAACGTTAATGTTAAATTGACAATATCCTCTTTAACTTATATTCTCAGATATATTCATTAAAATATTATTTTCCACCTGGATTTTTTCTTATTATCTTTATCTTAAATAATATTTTACATTGAATTCTACAAATATAGTGTATCTGCTTCCTTATTACCATTTTCATCATGTTTTTCAAAAATAGAGTTGGTTGCATTGCGTGACGTTTCATCATGGGGTATGTGTGCTTCACATCATCACGGATAGGGCCGCATGTGGTCCGCGGGCTGTGGGTTTGACATGCCTGCTTTATAGCATTTGATCACCGAAGCGAATTATATATTATGTTTTCAGATACTAATTACTCATACATTTTGTTAGGCAGATTTGAATCGCACTTTTACCTGATTAAGGATCACCACTAGTGATATAATCTTGGTTCTATTTCTCACGCTCAATATTTGCGGCTCTTCTTATTTGTAACGGAAGTAATAACAACCCTCGAAGTTTAAAAAAATATCATTAAGGTGAGGATGAAAGGTAACGCAAGAACGGTAACAGTAATTTTGCATCAAAAATCGCTGGTGGATATTCTCAGTTCTTTCTATTATTCTTTTTTCTTATTTCGTTCCCAAATATTTTCATAGTAACTTTGCACATTCGTCAACCTATTAAACTCATTATTTCAATTTTGATGTTTTTCCTTCTTCTTCTTCTCTCTTTGGCTACTTATTTTTCCTCTTTATCTTGGTCCAGAGGCAATGACCCTTTTTTAGAAAACCTCAAGGTCGTCTCATAGTTGAAGTGTTTGGAAGCAAGGTCGGTCATTACGGACACAGTGTTATAGCAATAACATCTACTGGGGAATGAGAGGGAGGGGGAGAAACTTTAATTTACTGACCATTGGGTGGGTAGACCTGGGACGTTGTTGATTTGCAAGGGGAAAACAAGCCGTGACGTCACGCAACGTGTAAAATGATTAAAGAAAAGAATAAACAAAAGACTGAGAGGTCACACAATGCACTGCATGGCTCCTAAGAGTAAGAAGCAAGGGGGTGGCTACCGAGAATATTCTATAGACGTTACGGATGTGTTGTTTTTTTTGCTAGACTCTCCAGGTGTTCCTCAAAATTGTTTCTTGTTCCTCCACGAAAGAACTCGCAGTAGCTTACTTATACCCCCCTCCACCTCAATGTTATTTTAAAATAAATATTGTTTGTTATCAAACGATGCACCTTAAAAAATAAAACCCGTGAGGTAGTTTTTCAAGGTTTCATATCGACTGGTATCAGCCTCGCTGGAGATACAGCATAAATAAAAGATGAACAAAAAATTGTTATTTTTTAAGAGTAGTTTCAAACAACAGAAATAATAACCTCGCCACTAGTCAATATCTTTGAGGTGCTTTGATTCATACAATGAACAATTATTTCAAGAGTGACTGGTTTGATTCCCAGGGAAGTCACGCGGGGATAAAGCAGGTGATGTAAATCGGAGGCACTTTTTATAAGTGCGTTCCCGGCCGCTGAAGACTCCATTTTTTTAAAAGTAATTCTATGAATTAAAATATAAACAAAATTAATGATAATATCGATTTGTGTAAAGAAATAAAATTTAAAATGCAATGAAACCAATAAAAAAAGTTTTAGAATAAAATTACCAACAAACACAATTTATATATGTATAAAACCATTGTGCTTGCGAAATATTAACAACCATTTATTGCTCAATTTTGTTGGTAAATAAACCTTAAGGCCCTTAGCCCTGTCGAGTGCAAGTATAAAACCTATTTTGTGGGATGATGGGCGGGAGGGTGAAAGGCATGGCGTGGCTTCACAACCGACCAAAGTATCCTTCCGCGTCAACAAGAACAGATGGATCATGGAAACCGTAGATGGCGCTAGCTACTGGACAGGTCTTGCGGAGAAATCATACGTTTGGAAATATCAGTTTTCTCGAGAACGAGTGAAATTGTTATGTTATTATTTTCAACACACCTTCTAAGATAATGTATCAATGTTTATTAATTGTTACATTTTCTTATTTTTTGTTATGAAGCCGGCAGTTTTATATTGAAAAATGTCAATTTTATCGATATTTGATCACTGTTAAGATAGTAGAAAAGTTGTGTATATATTCTTGAACAAACCGTTTCCGAAAAGAAAATTGCAAAACAATAAAAAAATCTAGAAGATAACCATTTGTTCCCACGGCTCTACATTTCCACGCCAAATGAAAAGGGCCAATCTTCTTAAAGGCGTTTTCCAACAAATGAGTTTGATTTTTATATTTAATTTGATAGATAATTAATTTTAGACGAATTTTTAAAACTAGCAACGCACATTAGTATGAGTTTATACTGTTTATAAAATTACGTAGAAATAGAGCATGCCAGTCTTCAAATCAACAAGCAATTACATAAATAAAATTTTAGTTAGAAAAGTCTGTTTTTCATATTTTCTTTAAATCCAAGAGATTTTAATTATTATTTTATTTACTTAGATTAAATATCATTAAAACATCTCTGTGTATTCAATTTTCCTTTTAAGTTTCCTCCGTAGCCAATTTTTCTATAAATAGAAAATACACTGAAAGGCCTTTTTTCCTACCAGAATCTAACTACATGTAGTACGATTTTTGCTAGGAAAAAAACCCTTTCAGATATCCATTCTTGCACATATCAGTGTAGCCTATACTTTTGGAAATATTGAAAATGGCACGCTGTCACCCTTGACTTAACTATGACTCACGAGTAGAATGTAACGTTTATTTTGGAACCGTCTAAGCTAACGTGTTATTCCAGGTATGGTTTCTAAAGATGCCCTTCAAAGTCACTTTGTATGGTTCTCTTTCTCTCTCGGTCATTAACCATGGTCACAGGATAAAACGTCCATGAAACTGCTCCAAATGAATACGGTCAATTGATCTCAACTTCTTGTCGCTACCACAGCTGCGCGCGCACCTGTGTCCAGGGCTTCTTCGGAATGTTGATGTATTTGTCAAACTGAAACCACCGCTTCTCTCCTGTTTTTATAGCGTTTTATTTCAGAGGTAGCTGGCCTCTTTGAACCTATAGGTATATTTTATTTATTTTATCATTTCTATGATGATTCATGGTCTTCACATTTTAGGGAATGCTTTAGGGTCTATTGTTTAGTTTCCATCTATATCTTATTTAAACGAACTTGACAAATTAATTAAAAAAAAAAATCCCATTAAAACATCCCATCTTTTATGTTTGAGGTAATCTGGTTGGCCCCACGCTCATTCGAGTTAACTTGGCTTAATTTTTTTCCCTCCATCCTTGTTTAAAGAAAATGCTGACGCACGTTATTTTATTTGGCTATATCGTTGATAGCCGATAATGGCACTAGACCAAGAGGAAGTAACTGTTTATTTCTTTTATGTGTGTGTGTGTATTTATGTGTGCACCGCACATTATTACACTGATGGAATAGGGGGAAAAAATAGTACACCTAGCTAGAATTAAAACCTGACCTCCCCGTCACAGACAAACTGGACTAGTTGCGACTGACGCCTTATACAGTGTGCCCACTGGTGTGTGTACGTACTCCCTACCAAGTTATTCTCACGGCGAAAGTGATCGTCTCATTTCCCAGGCCCGGTGTCCATTCGATTGGACGTGCTCTATGAAATATTACATCTCTGGCAGTGACTTCTGTTTTGAGAATTTCTACCTCAATTCACAGGAATATTATGGTTAGGTAGTCAAGCATTACTTTTCAATACAAACTTTTTTGTACCTGCCTCTATCTCTCCCCAACCCCATTTTAAGAATACTAAACTACACCGTTCAGCGTTATGAAACACTGAAAGATGCGTAGGTTTTATTGTTGATAAATTATTGTGTTAGCACCTTTAAAAAAAGTTATATTCTTGAGTTTTTTTAATTTCTCACTATTTTTAAAAAATTAAGGTATAAATAAGTATATGCCATGGCGGCCAATTTTAATTTTTAACTCTCCGTTACTTGTGTCATCCACCGAAGTACGTAACATTCTGAAGCAAAATTTGGCTTTCAGCAATGTTCGAAGTTTGGCTCGATAGTCTGGACGCAGCTTTAAACCATGCGGGTACCGCAGATCTTTAGGGCTACAGTTTGACTCCAACCGATTGTACCGTAAAGGTGACGTAAAGCGAAAGTCAGCGTGGTTTTATAAATTCAACCGCCTAATGCCTTTGATATAAGGTAGGTGGTGTAAGTTTCCAATAGGTGACATACTTTACTGGAAGAAATGGAGTGCGTATTTCACGTAAATTAAATCGCATCAGAATTTTATTGGAGGGGGGGTAATGATAACGCGTGATTATGAGTAGTCGAGCAGGTTAGAACCCCTGTCTATCGAATTTTAGTCAAGCTTACTATATTTGCAGCCAGCACTTTTGGTGAAATTAAAATAATACTCTTAGTTCGCTCTAAATATTTCTCCTCATTTCTCATCAGACCTCCTAAACCCCTTAACCAACACTATTACTTCAATTCCCAGCTTCCCCTCCTAGGTATAGCCCAAGTAGATGTCACGAAATAAGCCGCCATCGTGTTCTCCTGCGCGTATTTTCTCAACACGTTTCGGCAGGTCACGAACGTGAAGCATTACCCTCGTGTAAACAAAGTGAATAATGTCCGCCTTCAAATCTGGAAGACAAACAGCCATTTTACCGGGGAAAAACTGAATACCACTCCACATGGAAAGAAGCAGCTCTATCACTCACACAAACAGATCTTTGGTTGCCGCACAATTGTTTTTAATTTATTTGTTGTGAAGCCAATTCTTCGTCCGTTCCTTCACTATGCAATATAAGTATCTTATAAATTACAAACGTCCTTTACAAGACTATTAGCATTCTTGAATACATGGCCGTAGTAAGTAGATTTTATTGTTAATGACTGGCCTTCTAGTTTTCCTAAATTTGTAATATAGGGTGGGAGTATAGGGGACGCGAGAAAGGGGCAGTGTTTTTGTAATTTTTATAACAAAACTTTTTTTGCCAAAATAAATAATATATTTCACCAATAGAATCATAGATTTTTTTCATATGGTGACAACAACAGTAGTTGAGTATTTGTCATTAGTATAAAGGCATCAAAGAGAAAAGTTAGCATAAAATTCCAGGACACCCTTGACAGATATTCAACAACTGTTGATATCACTATGTGAAGAAAATTAAATTTTATGTTTGTTCTGAAACAATATTTGATTTAATTTGACCAACAAAATGCTTTGATATAAAAACTGCAAAAACACCGACCCTTTCTCGCATTTCCTGCATCCTTACCTTAATGGCGCCACCTTTTGAAGGGAAATATCCTCTCATTTTGACATCTGTCAGGGGAATGGCAACTCTGAATTTTCAAAACCACTAAAAACAAAATCTTAGATTATCTTAGACTGTTATACCTTGACCATGTTAGAAAATTACTTTATTTATTTGAAGAAGACTAGTTACATGTTTCGAAACGTTCTTGAAAATTAGCTAATTTCACCCTTACATGAATCTTTTAAAATCCATACAAATTAAAAATTTAAGGTTTTAAATCCGAGTGGGACATTTCGCTTATTTTTGGACGGGAATTATATTTTGAAATATAAAACGACTTGTTTAAAAAACGATGGACTTCTAGACGTTTGCAGCGCGTCTGAGCGCTCCGGTGGACGGGCCCCTTAAGCAATATTATCGTACCAACTTTTACAAAACACCGTGCAAGTTATTAGCAATAAAATTGAGAATAAACATGCTTTAATGTGGTTCTTTTTAAAATTACGTTCTTAATGCTTATTTCCATACAAGGCATTAACTTATTCAATGTGTTTTAATAAACGTAATCATGGCAAAGTTATGGCATAAACACACTACGGTAATCTAATTTTTGTTTGGTAAGCTCTCTAATGAGATGAATATATTATTAGTCGTATATCTATTGTCAAATGTTTAGTTTTACTCTCTAGTGGTAATTCTATATGATTTTAGCATTGGCATTATGTTGCGTAATAGGCATAAACTTGGCGAATTGATGAATCAACATTTTTTAACTATGAAGAAGGCACAAAGATGAGATGGGTAGTTAAAACACGGATACATTATATATTTTGTTGGCTTTCAAAAATGCCCAAGTTCCAATATAAATGTAATCGGTTAGAAATAGTTAGAGATAGGTACCCCAATTCACTGTGGTTAAAATGATTGAATTTTTCTATTAAAATTATGTATCTCACTATTAAAATTTGGCAAATAAAACAAATCGTCTAAAAATTAAAAAAAAAAATCCAATAAACCTACAGTTTCTGGGCTGCAAACTTTGGTTGGCTATACGTTAGTAATATTTAGTATTATAGTTTTTGGTAATTTTGGGCAAAAAGACCAGATAACTTTGACCTCTATTACTAATTTTATATGTATATATATATATATATATATATATTTATCGCGTCCTATTACCTGTTTAGGTTATACGTATATAAGATCATTACTCAAATGGGGCAGGGATCAGGAAAGAAGAATTTAAGAGGTAAGCTACCCTCATTCACGTGTAAGAAAAGTGGGAAACCATTAAAGAAAATTTATCTCCAGTAGACAAGACCGGGATTCAAACCCTTATCTACCTGTCACCAGCAAGCCAGTCTAACATGAGGACGATGCCTTTGAACGTTCGGCCATTGAAGCAGGTTGTTATTAAATAACAATTTATATAGTTTTGATATCGTTAATTATCATTAAAGTCGATCACTATTTGAATATAAGGCTGTATAACCCCTTTCTGGGCCCCTCTGTTATTTGAAAAGTCATGGATGAATTATATATTTTTTCTTCTAAGAACAGTATGTAAATTTTCTTTTTAATGCTTCATCCATGGATGACCAGTCAAAATTGAACGGTTTTATTTTCAGTACAAGATTCTATATCAAATTAAATATTTATTTTTAATATAATTTTAATTAATTATTATTTATTTTAATGAGTTTCAAACCCATAAAGTATTTTTAGAAGTAAATTCAAATATATTACGTATTAAACCTTTTTCTTTGTTAAAAGTTTCTTCCGTTCCATTTAAAAGTGCGGTGATGAGTTAGACAACTTTTTAAAACAGTATTAGGACAACCAATAAGAAGCTAGCTCTCTTAACATCAGATTGTCAAAAGCTCTCTTATTGGTTGGTTTAACACTATACAGAGGGGGTTAAAGAAACAAGGGGTAGGTCAGATATTAGGGGTTGAAGAAGCTTCTGCGAAGTTCTCTCCGCGTCGGTTTGCCATACAAGTAAGATCATTGTCAGTGTAGTATAAAATTTCAGTTATAAAAGTGTGATTTTAACCCAAATATATAGTGCACTCATGTTGAACTCAACTAGCTTGGAAAATTATTAAACCAATTTCCTACAAAACTATAGTACGTAAGGTATAACATAATCATAGTTATCATCTGGCCGTGTGCTAACTGCGCAGTACAATAATCAGCATCCCAAGATGAACGAATAGGGCGAGAACATATAAGGGTCGCCATAACTGGCCCCCTAACTGTAGGGACTGTTAGGCCTAGTCACTATCACCATAATATTTTATTTTGTTTTATTTTGCGTTTACATATATATTTAATTAAAAAGTGATACAATTAACTTTAGTTATGTTTAATATGTTAACTTTAAGGTGTTATCCGACACCTTAGCTCAGTCGATAGCGTGTCTGGCTACTGACCAAGAGTTCCGGGTTCGATTCCCATTGGTGTAATGTGGGTTTACCCTTTCAGAGTGATGAATTAACGGCCGGGGACTGGATGTTGTGTCTTAGTCTTAAGATAGATTATAAGACATATGAAGCTACAACAGGCCTAGCAAGCTGGTAGTGGAAAATATATGGATTGAATAAAAAACTGACCCAGACCATAGGCTGGAAACAGTAATGGTTGTGAGAAAAGATTTAATATGCTAAATAAAAGTTTTTAAAAACACTCTTCTCACTATATCGGTTTTCTCAGAGTATTACTTGTAAAAGTAGCTTTACGAGAAATCTGGCCCGTGTTTATATTAATTACGCTGGTGTGATAAGGATGAAGTAGGTTGGATCAATATGAAGTTAACCCTCATTTGGGGACGGTAAAGCCACCCAGAGCACATCCGACCTTGGTTAGAACCCTGATACCCCCGTCATCGGTACTCCAGTCTATTGCGAGAATGATTCCATATGACCCCTATTTTTGTTTCGTCAAACATCCACCCATTCACCAATAACACTGAGTTTTACTTTTTCCGTCAGTTACATCCGTAGACTAGCCTGACGTATTTGTCTGTGGTGCGGTGTGGGCTTAAAGCCTTTAAAATGCCTAAGCCCTACTGATTATATTAGACTCTAAAGACACCCATCGTCCCGGCTGCAGTTCCAATTGAAGGCGTGAATCTGAAACACAACAAGAAAACTCTGAATAACATCTATAGGTGATTTATCAGCGATAAAGACAAGTAATTTGGTGACAGGTCTTGCTAAGAATCAGAGATCATTGCGCCCATCCACAAGCTACCAAATACGTTCCTTCACGTTGTAGGCTATCCTCTATCCAACCTTTGTCATCGCTCGAGCTGGCATTGGTCGCGCACGGATAGCGCCGTCCCGATGACTCATCGACGCGCATGGGTTCTATTCGGCCGTCAAGGTCACTCCAGATTCTTAGCATTTTTTTCCAGTTTTGGTTTTCTTTTTGAATTATGTGTTTTCTTTTAGTTTGAGTCGAATAATTGCATCTATCAAAATTTAACAGTGAACCTTTATTAAAAATTAAGATATCTATATCACAAAATAATATATCTAAATACTAGAATACATTCATAATTAGAAATATTAGATAAGAATTATCACAAGAAATATATGTGAGCCCTTGATCCCTATTTACACTCTGTTTAACTAATAGTTTTTCTTGTCTTGTTCCAAATTTATCTCTCGTAATTTATTTGAAAAACAAATAAAACCCGAAAATGCCAGGAAATTTGGTGTGATATGAAAAATTCAAACAGAAGTCAGATAAATTTTAAAATCACTGCAGCTTTCAGATATTTTTCAATCATTTTAAAAATACAAAGTAGAAGAGCATAATCTGGTGTAAACTATTAATTGCCTCTCTACTTCATTTTATTTTACAAAGGGCACTGACATAATTGTGTTTGTGTTTAATAATTGAGTAAGTAATTAATTTAATAGAAAATCGTTTTGTCTTTATAGCTTTGTATATTTTGTGATAGGGGGAACTTTGATAAGTCAGGAAATATCAAAACTTACAAAGTTTATCAACTCTGTATTAAGTTTCATTTTATGGCTATTAGTGAATTAATTTGAGGAATAGAGATGAGGAAACTAGTTGAGAGGAAGTGCACCTACATTAGTATGGTTAGTAGATGAGAAAATCACAGTTCTGAATTACACTACGAAAACCATCCCTAGTGCACTATGACGAGATTCGAACCTTGAACTCCCGTCATGGGCCATCCAGTCTATTGCGACCTCTCTAAACTGTATGACTAACTGTGAGAATAAGTAAATATATATTTTTCGTTCAATAAAATCAATATTTAATGTTTATAATCCAGTGATGTACTCAGGGGAAGTACAAGATGTCCGGACCCCCCGAGGACTCGGCATAAATCTAAACACTTACACAAGCTTGTTCTTGTTTCATTTTAGACTTTTACTTATATGATATTTTTATGTTTTAGTTTGGATAAATAATATTTTTTTTACGGTTTCTTGGCTTGAAAATATTCTATAACCTATATTATATCAATACTATGGGGTGCTTTTTTGAGTTAAGTGAGAGAGGGGAGTATTTGTGCTATAAGGATGTCTGTGCGGGAGGGGGGGGGGCGGGTTACGATCCCCCGATTGTTTATGGAAGGAAGGATCGTTCCGTTAGAGCCCCTCCCTATGCGAAATCCTGGCTAAGTAACTGTATAATAAACAACATTATTTGAATTATCGTTAAAAAGCTGTATTTTTAATTTAATGCTATATGCGTGTAGATGCAACAGAACATTGTAACGTAACGCCTTCGCTTGTCATTTTTATGTTGCTCACAGAAGATGCGGTATGATGGGGTACGCGGTGTATCTGGACATCGCTGCGTATCACGGACGCGTAACATTATGCCGTCTCTGTTCAGTTAAGTTACGCACTCCTGTCCAGACATGTAAACAAGTGGCGTAACATGAATGATTAGCATTTCTTTGATGCAATGCCAAAAGACCGACAACTGATGGAACGCGCTGATGCTACGATGTTACGCAGTTAAGGAGTGGAACGCGCTGATGCTACGATGTTACGCAGTTAAGGAGTGCCGTCCGGACTGAATACGCGACGGTGTTGTGTTGCATGTCGATACGCACTTTTAGACTATCGATCCCCGTATAGCTTCTAAACTATGATTTGTATAGGAAGCCCACTTTTTATCACCAGAATTGATGATACTTCCTTATGGACTACTGTATGACTACTGTATTTACAGTATTTACTAAACGAACTAAGAATGAAAATACACTAATTGCAATATTTTTATTTCCACTATTGTGTCAATATGATTTTCTAGTTTTCCAATAAGGGGTTTCCTATAAAAGTACTAACTCACTTATTTCCAGATTCTACCCAGCTACCTAGATAGCTGAGATATTACCAATCAGATGTTGCACTTGGGGTGAATATTGATAAAAACCTTTAACAGTACAAGGGTTTGTTGTTTACTGGAGTGAATACAATGGTTGACCATCAAGAACCTATTTTCGCGGGAAACGATCTGGTACAAGAGTGTATAATGAATCTTTGTGCATCGAAGTATATAATTTAATAGGGGGAGTCAGAACTCACATTGTATTGGCATTTGTATTTTTCTTCTCCTCTGTTCTCTTACTGCCGGGCAACTAGTTCCATCCAGTAACGTTACTGACCCAATTGGTTATTGGCGTTTATGAATTTCTGCCCGATTATTCTAGCGCCGAGACAAGTTGCCATGCTCCATTGAGTTATATAAATATATTAATTGCGCTTTACCTCAGTTATAACAAAATTTAATCTTTAATTAATCATTATGTCGTCCTTAAAATGTAGGTGTAGAGCAGTTTCAAAATCACATAATAGGCTCATTGGTTGGCACCAACGTACAAAACGCTCATATTTTACAATAGGTCTACTTTGAAAAGGTGGTTTGGTGTGTTTTTTAAGCACCGTGGCTTACTAACCGTTAGGTTTGTACACATGTTATATTGGTGTCAATTGAGTTTGTTGTTTTGCGTTTGGTGATAAGGGAAAGGGATGTGTAGTTATTTCGATTTGGCTTTATTTACAAACACAGATTTATATATACACAGGGTGGTCCAATTAAATCGAACCATTTTAAAAATTAAATAGAAAACTATAATGGACAAAATCTTAGTTGAAACAGTGCACAGGTTTCTTAAAACCTTTGGAAACAAAACTTACTATCTGCTTAAATCACCGTTGTAATCGCGGCCAAAGCTAAATGTCATGTAATTTGCGGAACATAATTATTTTGATTAATTAGAACAAGAGGTCTACATGAAGTAACAGTATTTATCTGAAGAATATGCCTTCTTATCGATTACAATATAGAGAACTAAATCAATCCGGGCCATACGTATACTATTATCTCGGTGTTGAATGGTCCCTTAGCTTAAAAAAAACAACTAGGTTGAGATGTTTGAAATGTGATGGAAATATTATTAAATTGTTCAAGGTTAGTTCAATTTAGTATTATTCTCTGGTAGGTCTACTTTTTAGTGAATGTGTTTTAAAGAATTGAACCAGCATTCGTTTGGAAATTGGATGAGAAACCGAATTGTGGAATACACACATCCTTCCCCTATGGCGTCTTATTGGGTATTGATTCCTTTCCTTTCAGGTCAGAGTCAAGAACGCTAACACTCACATCGTACTATAGAAACCATCCCTAGTTCACCCAGCCCGGATTTGAACCTGTATGCTAATTGGGGACCAAGCGAAAAGCCATTGAAGTAGATCAGTGTGGTCTATCATCCTAAATATATTATTTGCAGGGAGAAACCTTGGACACGGTCAAGGTCGTCAAACCGTTTACCACCAAACTAAGATATTTCGGTTCGGATTCCGGCTGAAGCGTGTTTTAGTTCTTAGTGTAGTGAGAGAAAACCAATGCAGGGCACATCAGCTTGTTCGAAGGGTAGTGTTCGGGGATAAGGTCGAACTCGGCCACGTGCGCAGTACAACACGTGGACAAGATGCTTTGGCACGTGCACGGTGGGCAATCTAAGGAGCGCGAGCCGATTACTTTAACCATCGGTCGCACTTGATTGAACATCGATTACCGGACTATTCAGTTTTGGACCATCACGGATGGGTGGAGACCCATTAGACGACCTTTCTTAGCTTCTCTTTTTACCATCTGAAACCTGAAGTTCGGGGATATTTAATTTATTTTTATTTCTTGCTTAAACCCTTTTGTTGCGCCTGTAATCCGAAGTTGAAAGCTACTACGTGACAAAATGTGTTCGACCGACGATGTTAGACTGCTAAGAGCACTTTACCAACTTTGTTATGATCTATCGCTCTATAGTACGGGCAAACACTAAATATACTAAAATTATGTTATACAATAGCTTATTATGAATTTTAGATTATTATCTCTTACATAATTATAACAATAGACCAATAACTTTTAAAATATTAATATTATATCATTATTTAATTGAATTTATAGTTTATTGAAGAACAAGCGCTGACCAATCATTGTAATTTGCTCAAAAGAGAGTACAAGTGTTGACTCGCCATTGTAACTCGCTCAGAAGAGAGTACAAGTTTTGACTCGCCATTGTAACTCGCTCAGAAGAGAGTACAAGTTTTGACTCGCCATTGTAACTCGCTCAGAAGAGAGTACACGTGTTGACCCGCCATTGTAACTCGCTCAGAAGAAAGTACAAGTGTTGACCCGCCATTGTAACTCGTTCAAAAGAAAGTACAAGTATTGACCCGCCATTGTAACTCGCTCAAAAAAAAGTACAAGCTTTGACCCGCCATTGTAACTCGTTCAAAAGAAAGTACAAGTATTGACCCGCCATTGTAACTCGCTCAAAAGAAAGTACAAGCGTTGACCCGCCATTGTAACTAGCTCAAAAGAAAGTAACTAGCTCAAAAGAAAGTAACTAGCTTAAAATAAAGTACAAGTTTTGACCCGCCATTGTAACTCGCTCAAAAGAAAGTACAAGTGTTGATCCGCCATTGTAACTCGCTCAAAAGAAAGTACAAGCTTTGACCCGCCATTGTAACTCGCTCAAAAGAAAGTACAAGTATTGACCTGCCATTGTAACGTGTTCAAAAGAAATTACAAGTGTTGACCAACCGTTGTAACTCGCTCAAAATAAAGTACAAGTGTTGACCCGTCATTGTAACTAGCTCAAAAGAAAGTACAAGTTTTGACTCGCCATTGTAACTCGCTCAAAAGAAAGTAAAAGTGTTGACCCGCCGTTGTAACTAGCTCAAAAGAAAGTACGAGCGTTGACCCGCCATTGTAACTCGCTCAGAAGAGAGTACAAGTGTTGACTCGCCATTGTAACTCGCTCAAAAGAAAGTACAAGTGTTGACCCGCCATTGTAACTCGCTCAAAAGAAAGTACAAGTGTTGACCCGCCATTGTAACTAGCTCAAAATAAAATACAAGTGTTGACCCGCCAATGTAACTCGCTCAAAGGAAAGTACAAGTGTTGACCCGCCATTGTAACTCGTTCAAAAGAAAGTACAAGTGTTGACCCGCCGTTGCAACTAGCTCAAAAGAAAGTACAAGTGTTGACCCGCCATTGTAATTCGCTCAAAAGAAAGTACAAGTTTTGACCCGCCATTGATACTCGCTCAAAAGAAAGTACAAGTGTTGACCCGCCATTGTAACTAGCTCAAAAGAAAGTACAAGTGTTGACCTGCCATTGTAACTCGCTCAAAAGAAAGTACAAGCGTTGACCGACCTCGTCTGTTTGTGGATACACGTGCCAAAGGTCCTTGGACGGAGGGTCAATGCCGGTGCCACGTGTTATGTCTCTGTATTATTTGTGGATGTCAGTGGACCCACTTTATCGGTGTGTATGCTAATCCTCTGCATCCTTGAGAGCAATCATTCCTCTTCAGAGACTCCAGACTACGGACAACTTTCGTCTAGGTCATTTTATATAATGGGGAGCTAAGCGCAGTTTTTGACCAGTTAAAAAAAGGGTATGTTATTTTACTTTTGTCAAAAGATTTGAATATAGTTAAGTCTTTCTGGAGTGTTCTCACATTAGAAATTTCTGTAGCTTATATGTTTTGAAATAGTGTTTTACTTGGATTATTGTAACGTTAAGAAGTTTGCCTTTCTGTTTTATAGCTCTATCTCTCTCTTTATATATATAGATATATATAATCTGTATTATGAGGACGCAACTTTAATTCATACTTTGAAGTCCATAACTAATATAAAAATTGTATATTAAAATAGATTTGGAAAACATTTGGTCATTTATACGTTTAAAATCGGTTTTATATTTAAACCCCAATTTTCTTACGAAGTGACGTATCTAACAGATGGAAAAAGTTATTGGATCCACTTTCACTTATTCATACGTCACTTATTACTTTCACTTATTCATAAGTCTTTTGATACATAACTGTCAATTTTGATAGATATTATCAATCTCTATAAATAGCACTAATAATAAAGTAAATATGTATCATTGCCGAACGCAAAAAATATGTTTGTATTTTCTGAAAGTTTCTCCAAATTTCCATTTGTAATAAAATTGATGTATAAAGAGGAATGAACTTTTATGACAGTTACTCAAGGTGGAAGTACACGAAACGCGAGTTAAGGGCAGTATATTTGCAGTTTAAGTATCAAAACATTTTTTCGGTCAAAATAAATAAAATATGGCTTCAGTACAAACATAAGAGTTTCATTTTCTTCATACATCACCATTTCTTAAAATTCTGTCATCTGATGCCGCTAAGTTCATGACAGATATTGAACAACTTTCGAGGTCTCCATGGCAAGAAAATTAAACTCTATGTTTATACTGGAGCAATAATTGATTTATTTTGACTCAAAACCTGTTTTCCTATAAAAAAAATTCAATAATACTGACCTTTTCTTGCGTTCCGTACTTTCCTATCTTAAGCTACTAAATCAATACTCATATATATTTATATAGAGAGTTATGTGATCTTCAGATATCACTTTGGGTACATAATTTATTATCAATAACTATAAAAATAACACTAATAATTTAGAAAAATCTTATCAATGTTGACTGAAAAGCAATAATTGGTTTGTATTTTCTTAAAAGTCCTCCCGACCATTATCGAACTATCACAGATCTACAGCTCTAATTGTGATTTGCATGGATGTTTTTGATTCAATCACAATCAACAACTTCGTTTTAATCATTTATTTTGAAGCTTGTATTAGAAGATGTATGTGTTAGTCTCTGGATGTTGGATGATACTTTCATAGAGGGACTGAATCGAATCCCTTTTGGGAGAATTAACTTCGTTATAAGGTGGGTGCTGCATGGTTGATTCTGAACGCGTAATTATATATCGCTAAAAACTCTTGCACCTTAAACTCTTAAACGATAAAAGACCCAATTTACGTTACGGTCTTATAAGACCAACACAATAGATCCTCCCCCCCCCCCCC
>CABEEJ010005149.1:24027-53792 GCA_901482245.1 Timema douglasi
CCCTCGTTTTTATTCTATAGCCAGATATTTTATACCTCTCGCCTCCATTTTGGCGTTAACTTTATTTTAAAATAATATACTAATTCTTAAATACCGCAGGATTTCCGAGCGTCGCAGCTCTACGGAAGGCGGTTCCTTTGCATTGGCCGCTCGCTCCGCGAACGCCAGTGACGCCAACTCGCCTCGCTGTGTCGCCCCCCGCTCCACTACTAATATATACGAACCAAGGGAACCGTATGGTAATAGGAGAAGGGGGAAAAGGGAATTAAGTGTAATGGGTGGACTGTATTGTTGGCTGCCTTGCATTCCTGGCCTAATAGAGCGCACTGCATTGTGGGTGGAGTTGCTGCTGCACGTAAAGGCTATATTTTAAAACAGCCTGGCATGGATTACGATTACGTCCGTCATACAGATCACGTCTCATCTCTGCAGAGGAAAACTTTCTTGCTAAAATGATAATAATTATTGAAAATTTGGATGCGATAATTGATAAAGAAGCACACCGTAATACTATTTTATAATACCCGCCTCGGTGGCGTAGTTAGCTAATACGCTAGTCGTGTTGAGCTCGACTGCCGAGGACGGGGAGATCGAGGTTCGAATTTCGGTTGGATGAACGGGGGGGGGNGCGGGTTCACTTCCCTAAACTCAGCCTTCCCAATTCCTAATCCATTAGCGTAATTAGTACTTAAGCGTATAACCCGAACGGGTAGTAAGACGCGGTGCTAAATAAAAAAAAAATTATAATATAATATCTGTTACTTGTTTTATTTATATATTCTTGTTGGGGTTAATTCCTTCCTGAGCTGAATCTACTTCTCACATCAGGGTCAGTCAGTGAGTTTCATCACACCGTTCATGAGGTGAAAAAGGAAGAAAACAATCAATATGATAACTATCTTTAGTGGTCGCATGGTGTAAAGCATCACTCTCATATTAGACTAGACTGCCGATGACAGGGAGATCGGGGCTCGAATCCCGGTTGGGTGTACTGAGGGTGGTTTTTTCACAATGGATTTCAACTTTCCCCCCACGCTAATGTGGGTACACTTCTTCTAAATTCAACCTACCTAATCCCTAATTCATTAGGGTAATTAGTGCTTGTGCGTATTTGTACGGAAAGTAAGACGTGGTGCTAAAAACTTTCATTTCTAGTCGCGTGGTCTAAGGCCTAAGGGGCGGTTTGAAGCCCGCTTTCGTGCTCTGATAGCAGTTTCTTCTAAATTGTTTCCCACTTTCCCTCAAAAGAGATGCTGATGTATTTTCTTTAAATTCGACCTTACTCACTCCTAATCTAATAGTTAAATTAAGCGTTTTACTTGAATAAGCAATAGGCCTAAAATCCGGTGTAATAAATAGATAAACTAGTACCATATCTATAATCTAGTTTTAGTATACGCTGCTGTCATAATCGAGAGTGAGGTATTGTGACTGTGTCAGGAATACGAAGCGCAGATCGAGTTTCACGCAGAGACAATGTCACCCCTCTAATGGTTCATCTAGAATCTATGTGCTGCCCGCCATTGTTTTGTGTGATAATGCGGTTGATCTTGTCAAGCAATATTTGACTCAACGGTGAAACAAGAGCGATACAGGTGGGGAAACGGGAGCAGAGATTATTAATAGATTACTAAGTATTCAGACACACAAGAGATTTACTGCTGAAGAACACACGTTAACAGGGAAGCCGTACCCTCGAAGACAAGAAAGTACTACAGTAAACATAATTTTAAGGCCCATTTTCCCAATGTCTGATTAAATATACTTGACTTAATACTTGTACCCTCTATTTAATTTGAGGCTAACAAGCAAGCTCTCCTTGCTTGTTTCAACTATGTTACAGCCTACATGAGAGTCATAATGGATCCCGTCAAGGCATGAGTGTAAGCTTTCATGATGAACGCATTGGGCAGAGTTACAAATTTAAAGGCCCTACTGTATTTTAATAAAAAAAACTATACATTTTAATACACAAAAACCCATCGGCCCTATCACGTTTTTGAGTAGGTCACAAGTACGTAGATCTCTGTTACTTTTGGGGAAATCCGCGAATACATTGCTTCCGATCGAAATTACAAAGTAATTTTGGTCATTTTTATAACATGGCATCCGTATGTAATAAGTGTAAACCAAATGGTAATCAAACTAATGTTTCTTCGAAGCTGGCCACTTGTCCATTCACTAGAAACCGTAACCGCTCTAAAAAGTCTGTCTGGCTTCGAGGGCACACCATCATAAGCAGTAAAGATGACAGTTACACTCATTTGGACTTCTGTTTGCTTAAGAAAAAAACCGCAAACACACTGCAGCTCTTCAAAGCTTAATTTTAAATTTCGTGAACTTGGTTTGGACTTTGCTTCATTTACAGTGCTCATTGACTTTGAAGAGGCTATCCATCAAGCTTTGGGAATAGTATTACCTTTACAAATCATCAATGGCTATAAGTTTCATTTAGGCCAAAGTTGGCGGAGGAAAAATACAACAATTAAACCTTACTCAAGAATATAAGGCTACAGATTCTGAAATTGGACAATTTTTAAAATACTTCTTCGGACTATCATTCCTGAATCCTGGTGACGTGGATGACTGCTTTACTGATGACTTGATGGTGATCCATCCTGATGACTACAGAGTAAGAAGCTTAACTGACCACATTTTTGAAACGTTCATAACAGATAATGAAAAATCTACAACCTACGTCTGGGCAGAGATATCTCGCTGCACCACGCATTACGAATTGCTATGAATCTTTTCATTCCAAAATAAATGGAATGCTATACTAAGCGTACCCGGACAATTTTCAGTTTATAGAAGTGTTGAATAACGTACAGTGCGATTTCTATTTAAAACGTGTAGCGGTACACAAAGAAGGTTTCACAAGGAAGCAAAATTTGAAGTATTAAACTAGTGAAATATCTCGATTTACATTTATCAAAAGTGTATGTTACAAATATTTACCAGTGGACAAAAAGTAAACAATAAAATGTTAAATGCAAAGCTATAAAAAAAGCATTCATATTTACCAGGAAAATTACATGATGTACTCATTTTTATAAACTTTAACTTGCAAGAAACACAATATCTCGTTGTTTAATTAGATTTGTCATAATACTTATATAAAATAAAGGATTTAAGAACAGATAAGCATTTAAATTATTGAATTATATCTTAGAGTTAACCATTTTCAAGAAAGGGCGCAATTTGTGTTACACCCTTTTTAACAGGGACCCAATTCGCATAGTTTTTTTTAAAAAGGGGTGCACTTTGCGTAAAAATTGTATTTTAGGATGCAATTCAGATGCAGCCAGTTATTTGACTTGTTCGGTTTCTCTCCTGTTAAACTATTTGTGTGTGTATAGGAGGAGAGGGGGCACATTGGTACCAGAATAGGAGGGGCCCTCACATGCTCACATACAAGACGTTACATAGATGTATAATGTTTTGATATGTGTATCTTTTCGCATGACTTCGCCCCTCTTGCTTGCTTACGCGGGGAATGAAAGAAATCCTTTGATTGCGTCTGGAAGACGCCATTAACAGCAACAAAAAGAGAGAAGGTATAAAAGGTTTCAAGTGTGTGCGTCCTCAAGCATCACAAGACGCCGACTTCTACCGTGAACAACGATGTATTTTATCTTCCAAGGCCTTGCGAATATGCGGCACGCATTTAGCACGCAATAGGTAGCAGTTAAAATAATTATTCTATTTCTCCGAAACGCGTTTGACATTTATGATCATCGTGTGCTTCTTAAACTAATTTTATCTATGCTTTTTATAGCATCGGGAATGTAATTTAATATTATTTTACGTCGACTTAGGTGGTCTTGAGGTAAAATGTTTGCCTCAAAAATCCAGCCGGGGTTGACGGATTTTACTTGAGCGATAAAATTCCACAGCACAATTTACTTCACAGGGCAAGTAAAGCCGTCGGTCCCATTTCGATTGTGGCATGTAAAAGATTCTTGGAATGTATGTGTACTCTCGCTCACAGATATTTGCGATAGAATCAGGCGATTCAGAAAGTGCACGTTTAATACCAAAAAAGAACTAAAATTATTTTATGTTTCAACGTACCGTGCATCTTAAAACCTAATTATATTGATATAATTCTTTTCACGATTTAGTAAAAAATGATTTGATATTATTGTTTATTAAACCTTTGAGTCGAATGTTGTTTTCTCAAAAAATTGTTTAATTTTCTCACATCTACACTGCAAAAATTATTCACTCATCCTTGATTGTTAAGTTTAAAATGTTCAAAAAAATCATACGTTAAAGTAAAATAATAAATATAATATAAATCAAATACAATTTATTCACTCGCTGACTTGTTTAGAATTCTTATAGGAAGCAACGTTTTATGATACACACATTTTTTTTATGGATAATACTACGAACATTTTTTTTAGTATTAATTTAATTTCATAGGTATTTCTATAATACATCTAAATTTTAATTCCATTTTGGGTGTGCAAATGTGGTTTCATGCCATGCACCATGCATGGACCAGATATTTACTTTACAACAAGTGATTTAGAAATGTATGGCAGTAAGGAATTACGTTTACTGTGCATTCTTTGATCTGGAGAAAGCGTACGATCGTGTGAATAGGAGTATGTTGTGGAATGTTCTGAGAGAGAATGGTGTGGATGCATGGTTATTAAATGCAATTATAGCTTTGTATTATGGAAGTAAAGCGTGAGCTAATGGTTTGACATTGAACCGGGCGTTAGACAAGTTTGGGTTATGTTTCATGACTGTTTAATGTATTAATGATTAATGTATAAGATTATGAGGGGTGCTTGTAAGGACGCGGTTGCTGTACAAATAGACAATGCGAATGTGAGAGTGCTCTATAATCACAAGATGCCATATTAATGTCTGAGAATGAAAGTGACTTGCAGAAAGCATTAAATCGTATGAATGTAGCGACAGGAAGAATGGATATTCTTATAAATGTTTCCAAAACTAAGTTGATAGTTTATGATAAGGACGGATCAGAAAATGATCGTCAGCTTAGTTAAAATTGAAAACTGTTGGGACAAGTGAATGATTTTGTGTATCCGTGTAGGATTTTCTGTAAAAATGGAAAGATAGATGGTGAAATTGGCAGATGGGAGGATACATTTAGAAGAGTAGTTGAATGTAAGTTATGTGAACTATAACAAAAAACGAAGTAGTATCGAAAGAGACAAAGATTGTTGTATATAAAAATGTGTTAATGCCAACAAAGTTTTATGGCTGCGAAGCGTGGGTTGATCTGGATCAACACAACAACAGGGTGAATGCAGTTGGAATAAGATATTTAATAAATGTATGTAGAAAAACTCGTATGGACAGTCAGTGATAAATGGGTGTTGAAGGAGTGCAGTTTGAAAGAGAATCCATTAAATAAATGTGAAAGAAGCGTCAATCTTAAATTTATTTGATCATGCTGAGAGGATGAGTCTGAATCGAGTGAATAAACAAATATATGAAGGTAGAGTGTGTGGATCAAAAGGAAGGGGTAAGCCATGTAAGACGTGGCTAAATGTTGTAAACGAGTTGGTGGAAAAGATACACATTAAGAGATTTAAGAATAAAAGAGCATGTACGACTCGGTGTATGGATGTTGTTGAAGTGAATAGAGGATGCAAGGATAGGGAAGTGTGGAGAAAGGTAGTGAGGATGGATTAACTACGAAGTGGGTATGTATGTATGTATGTATGTATGTATGTATGTATGTATGTATGTATGTATGTATGTATGTATGTATGTATGTATGTATGTAACGTGTCCGGGATATTGAAATAAATTTTGTGTACGTACTTTTTTTTTGTAGGCAATTAACACGCGTTAACTACCCATGTCTAGGGCTTCCTAATTAGAGTGAAATTCTAACAACTATCATCTTTCTTGATTACTCTCAACTCCAAATATAAGAACCCACTTCAGTGGCAGAATGGTTTAAGGCGTCACTCTCGTGTTAGACTGGCCTGCTGATGACTGAGCAACCGGGCTTCGAATCGCTGTCGGGTTTACTAATAGTGTTGGTTTCCTAAAAAAAGTTTCACACAAATACGGGGAAATATTACCTCTAAAATGCTTCCTACCTCGGTCCTACCCCATTAGAGTAATTATCATACATGCCGGATAACTTGATCAGGTAGTAAGACGCGGTGATGAAAAAAATAGTGTTTTTTTTATAAGAACGCTAAAAAGACTTCTAAGGTAGAGTATCAAACAAATCTTAAAAGTGTATTTTTCTCTTTATTATACATACATAACTTCTCTAATTGCTACTAACCTATGTTGTACGCACTTGTTTCACTTACGATGTACTATAACCGTTTTAAACGTGATCCATCTTCCGCTATAGTACTAGTTGACTGCATTTTATATTCCCTTAGATATATCTCTTATAGTTTTTCTATGAAGTGGTCTAACCAAATCAGAAGCTGGTATATCCTCTTGTAACACACTTCATAGAACACACCTAGTTTTTATTTATGGAACCATAAAGTGCCATCGTATTTTTTTTTTAAATGACATGCCGTGGTTTTAGTTTACATTCCGTTGAGTTAAAGAATTGGCTGGCGTACTAATGTTTTTAGACTCTAGGTGACCCAACGTTAGAGGAATTATTTTTAAGGTGGGGATGTATGGAACGCAAGAAAAGGTAATGTTTAAGGTATAAATCTATTATGGTCAGGTTTTACGGTAATGGAGAGATTGGGGTTAAAATTCCGGGTGGGTGTACTGTACTGGTTTATCTAAATGGTCCTCCATTTTCCCCCCACGAAAATGTGGGTTCATTTTCCATATATTTTCTCTTCTTAATTCTGGCCTCATTAGTATGTATACGGATAACCCAGACGGGTATTAATTAATACGTAGTACACATAAAATATAGTAGATTAGATTCACGGACATTTAAACCTTTTTTTTGTGTTAGTTTTTTTTACTTTTTACATCCATTATTGTTTCCAGCCTATGGCTTGGGTGTTTTTTTTAATTCGAGCCATATATATTCCACTACCGGCTTGCTATAACTGTCGTAGCGTAATATACTTTATAACTTAGGACTTGGACAGGCACAACATCCAGCCCCCAGCCGTTAACTCATCAATGCGAAAGGGTAAACCCATATTTCATCAATGATAAGTTTTACGGCCATGCTGGAAATTGAACCCGGGACCCCTAGCTCAGTAGGTAGACACACTACTGACTGAGCTAAGGTGTCGGATTCTTTTTAGTTTTTTATTTAGTTGTAAAAATATATCTACTGGATAAACGGGTAAAAACAGTGTTTATTTTTAACACAGCTAAGCTGACAGGGACATTTTTTATCGGATTATAATAGACCATTCCAATTCTGCCACCATTTAAGTCCTCAGCCATAATTCAAACTAAACTAATTTATTGTGATGGCACCCGCCTCGGTGGCGTAGTTGCCTAACGCGCTAATTTCGTGTTGAGCTTGACTGCTGAGGATGGAGAGATCGAGGTTCGAATCTCGGCCGAGTGAACTGGGGTGGTTTTTCCTAAATGGTTTTCCACTCTCCCTCCACGCAGATGCGGGTTCACTTTCTTTAAATTCAACCTTCCCAATTCCTAATCCACCAGCGTAATTAGTACTGAAGCGTATAACCCGAACGGGTAGTAAGACGCGGTGTTAAATAAAAAAATAATATCGTGATGGCATTCAAAATATGTGAGATTGTCTTATTCGAAGAGATGTATAGGTTCAAAACAAACAGCTTTAAGTTTGGTTTTAGCTTACTTGCGGTTAAATTGACTCTTTATTGTTGTGTTTATCTACTAAAGAGTCAAAACATAGCGTTAAAACTTGTTATTCTCTTATTAGCTTTGTTTTAACATTAGCACGAGACTTTATAACATAACACGCAATGTGTAGTTATAGTATCGTCAAGTCGGACCTCAGAAGACCCGTGTTTGACTCCAATTGCTGCAGAAAAACTTACCATTACTGAAACTTGGTTTCTCCTTTCACAGTGATGTGGTAGACTGGGTAGTGTGTATGTTCTAGATTTAGATTAGTTTGTAAGCCTTGTGCCTCTTATGGAAGTGCATTGGGGATTCCTGAACCAAAAATATTAGCGGGAAAGGATTTTTATTTTATTTATTTATTTTCATACGCTTGGTAATATGTGTCATGTGTTTACATGATTTTGATTTTTGTATTCTAGTTTAGATTTTTTTTAAAGGCGTGTCTAAACAATCTTCTGATCTATTAAAACTATGCTTTTAAACAAAATGCATTATACACGCACGTATGTTTATTTCCTTCATGTTTTATATCCGTGATAATACCTGGAACACATTCGCAATCTAACCGTGCTCATTACGTCATTTAGCCATTAAAACTCGCCCGTGCTCGATGTGCCCTAGATGCATACATAGATACTTTTTCTTACACATTACCATAAGAGCTGTCCTTACTTTCCTTAATGCTTGCACATAAACGGATCGCGAGCCTCTTGAAGGGGCGAGCGAATATTGCAATCATTGGAACCACAATCACGGTAACCTTCACTTTAACTTTTTTTACTTATTTTTTTAAACGTGATGCCACGTCTGCTCGGGATAACCGCATATTTAAATTAATGAGATAGAAATGAGGAAGGTAGAATTTATAGTAAGTGTGCCCGGATTTACGTGGCAGAAGGACGAGAAAACACGTAGAAAAAAACACATCTCAATTCACCTGTATGATATTAAAACCTTCCTTTCTCTCACCAACCTAAAAATACGTGACTTGCGCCTTTGTCCGCGTGCGCACCATTGCTAGTTCGCTTATACAAGTTGAGTTCACATTTGTACCCTTCGTCTACCCTGTAAGGTACAGTAGCCCCATGACTTCTTTGGTGCTGACTGACAGCTTTAAAAAGTTACCAGACCAATTTACTTATCCCTACGCCGAACCATATGATCTGCAAAAATATGTGTTTAGTAGCTGTCCCTTCTGGCAGTCTAAATTTAGGTGTATACCTAAATGTTGACTGTCAGCTGTCAGATGTGAGCTGTCAGGCAGCACCAAAGAAGCCATGGGGATACTATAGCAAGCTTACCTTGCATTATTCCACTATGGTTTATCTTATTAGATGGGGTCATAATGTAATTTGTCAAGGTAAGACCGCTATCTTTCAGAGTGAACAAAGTGTTTTATTTAAGTAGTCCTTTTTGTACTTGCATAAGAGCCACAAGCTCTATGGGCAATAATAATAGCCCTTGATCGTTGAGGCTCGAATTCAGGCCAGGTGTACTAGGGTTGCTTTTACACATGTGACGTATTTTTATTAAGTTAATTCTAATCTTAATACTACACAATTGTGTTTCATAGGCTTAAACCTATCACCATACGTATCCTTATCTTGAGCTAGTTATATCCAGTCCACCTCATTACAACCTAGCTCTTTAGGATCGAAGGTGGCTGCGTTATCTGATAGCTCGTGATCTTAATAAATAATATTTTTTTTAAATCAGACATTTGTAGCCGACGATTTCCGCACGTCCATTATAGACTCTGCCTTAAAATATGAGTGAAGAGTGTCCCTGAAAACGGGACGAAACCTGGATAGCTCAGTGGTAAGAGCATTGGAATACTAAGCCAAAGGTCCCTGGTTCGATTCCCGTGTCCAGGTTTCAATTTTCAGAATATGATATATTTCAGGTCCATTCTAATGTTATCCTCCCATTTGTGTCCAGGTCTTCTCAATGGCCTCTTCCCATTGGGTTTGTCAGCCTATACCCTGAATATGGTTCTAGTTTCTCCCATTTGCGATGCATTTCCGGCCCACTTTAATCTGCGAGAT
The DNA here is from genome assembly GCA_901482245.1 of Timema douglasi. Lineage (NCBI taxonomy): Eukaryota > Metazoa > Arthropoda > Insecta > Phasmatodea > Timematidae > Timema > Timema douglasi. The sequence goes on from CABEEJ010005149.1 coordinate 33,843, forward strand.
TTGATTATCCTTACAGTGTATTGTGATTAGTACAAGGAGTTTACCTCATTATTATGTAATACCTTCACTCCCCAGTAGCCTCATCTCTTTTTGGACCAATTTTCCTAAACTCAAACACCTTAAAAATTGTCTTTATGTAAGGTAAAAGACCACGTTTCACACCCTTCGAGAACAACCGTACAATTTATTGGTTTATATATTATTCTGAGTCTTACGTTCCTTGAAAGCAGGCGAGATGTCAACAACTTACTGACCGAGTAATAGCGTGCTTTTCCCAACTTTATAATTCTCCTAATTTACAATCTAATAACGTAATTGCTAGTCAAAATAATTGTTCATAAATATTAAACATGTCAAATGATATGTTGTTCTAAACATTCGTACTTCATAGAAACACCTTTCAAAAAAATAAAAAATAAACTTACATTTATAAAAAAAACTTTAAACTATAAATGCAACTTGAGAAAAAAAATTGTTGTATATTATGTGTTTTTATATCATAATAAACAAATAATTGGTTTTTAATAGTTACTAAACGATTATTGTGCAAGATAGATTTCAAACATGACCTTAAATTCCGCTGCCGTACCTTATTTTTACCAAAGTAAAAAATAAAAGTTGTTCAGAACTAATGCTGATTTTCTCGTGTAACGGTCACCTTGAAAATACGTGGACAGTCTCGTGACCTGTGATTGGTTCCGGCGCGTGAGTTGGATGCTCTTGCCACTTTCATCGCGCCCTGTCCTTGGCAAGGTCGTCTTCGATAATGATATCTCAAGATAGCGTAATTGTGTCGCTTGGTGAAGTTTGTACAATAATCTATCCATCTATTCTTGAAGATAAAAGGAACAGGGGTGGTACACCTCTGATCTATTTACACCTTTGTGGTGCTCGTATACAGTCTCATTTTCATAAGGGTAATTTATAAAAACAATGTATACTATATAATTTTTTGCTATTATTATTATTATTATTAGCACCGCGTCTTACTACCCGTTCAGGTTATACGCTCTTACGCTAATGTGTAATGGTAGGGTGATTGAGAGATGAAATGAAGGACCTACAGTTTAACGTGGGATCCGAACCACGGTGGAGGCCTGGCATTCCCCACATTCACAAGATGTCTTGTTTTTTGCTATTAACATTGATAATATTTTACTATATTATTAGTGTTATTTTATATACATTTTAATATTAATCGAATGTTATCTGTTTCATTGGCCGCATGGTATAAAGTGTCACCCTCGCAATAGACTGGAAGATCGGTGTTCGAATCCCGGTCGGGTGTACTTAGGTTTTTTCCAAACAAGTTTTTCATGCTAATGTAATTCTTCTAAGAATTTAACTTATTTATTCCTATTCCATTAGTGTAAGTAATGCATGCGTATAAGTCTAGCGGCCAATAGGATGCGGAGGGAGGGGGGGATCAAGCTCATCGTCTGAGTGCACTGAAGTTATTTTTCTCATATATAGTTTATTACCGTTACTTGTCCATCATTTCTGCACGAGAATACAGGCGCACTTTCTTTAAACGAATGCCTACTATCCCCTTGTAAAACAACTACTTACTCAACTCTATGTTTTATCCCAAACCATACTTGCACCAGAGGACGTACGCAGATAAAGGTGTCATTCTCAGGTGGTTTATTGTAAAGCAGATAGGAAGTTTGGGGTTTCTAATTCCGGCCGGGTATATTGAGATACCCCGTTTCAGTGATAAAATGGTCTAGAGCGTCACTGTCGTGTTAGACTGGCTGCTGATGACGAGGAGATCGAAGTTCGAATCCCGGAAGGGTCTATTGAGGGTGGTTTTTCTTTAATGGTTTCCAACTGTATCCACGAAAATGTGGGTACATTTTATCTACATTTTAGCTTCCTTGTTAATAGAAATGCGCGGCTATCCCTGGCTAGTAGCCTATTATGTTGCAAAGCACAGATATATCAACCTTGACTGGTAATATTCAGGTTTATTGTAAACAAACAAAATAATACAGACTACATCATTACATTGAATGTTCTGCTTTGCATGGTGTATTGAACGTTCAAATTATTTATATTGAATAACAGAGATTATTCGGAGTAATAGTGCTCATCACCCCCTAACCGCAAAAATAAAATAAAACTAACAAAAAAAGAATAAGCAAATAAAACATAATTAGCAAAAATTAACATTATGAGAGATTCTTTTCATTATAGATTATACTCGATAACACTAGTTGTGTTTTTATATCTCTCTTTAATATTATTCAACTTTAGTAGGTTATTTTTTTAAAAGAAAATTGCACGAGAATCTATGTCTCTATCTCAAACAACCTAATTTGGAATTTATTTTGCACTAAAATACATTTCTCATGCTGTTCTTCAAGGGAACGCTTGTTCATTTTAGTTATCACCAATTCTTCATCCTTTTGGTCGAGTTATGAGTAAAGTATATCGTTATAAATGGTCTAATTATTGTTAATAAGATTGAAACTAGACTACATTTATCACTAACTCCTCTATTTGGACCACACCTGACTCCACAATGCATTCCGTGTTTATATTCCAGATTCCTTGAAATGTTTGTTCCCTTTACAGCACATGGATGCAAGTAGAGCTTAATCCGTCTCCCCGAGGAAACAATGCAAATAATGAGCCTTGTTTACCACATGACTTTACGATAGGAGTCGTAAACCTCTCAGATGGTTCCAGCCGAGCAAACTGAAAACAGTGCACGCAGACAGACACAAAAATATCACAGTAACATATTTCTCACTTCTTTACTTTGGACGATTTTTTTTCCATCGCCAAGACTATTAACGACTGTAGGAGTTAAGAGGAAACACACCTGCATTAGCGTGAACATGGAATGGGAATATCACTGATAAGTAAAGAGCAGAAAACTTCCCACACCGTACCCGGCTGAGATTCAAATCTTGACCTCCAATTCGCCCGTTATTGCAAGACTGACATCTTAAACCATATGACTATTGGTATGAGCATGGGGGTATTGAGAAATAAAACTGTGGTGGGTTTTTTCCTCGTTTGTATGTATCTGCAAACTAAGACTTCAAAACAATAATCATTAAAAAACACATTGACACATTTCCACTAATTAAAAATATTTAAATATTTTTTTAAACATCTTTGAGCAAATTTATTAGTAAAGTACGAAGCTAATACTACAGATAGTCCACCTGATTCTAAGATAAGATAATGAATAAGCTCAACCCGAATAATCTGCACCAATAAGAATTTACCACATTATTGTTTCCCATCCTCTTTCCAAGAAAGTTCAGGTGCAGTTCCTTATACCCATCTCTTAACATTCATATTATGTCAAACCCTTCCTTCACCTCTGACAAGACATCTTGTGAATGTGGGGAATGCCAGGCCTCCACCGTGGTTTGGATTCCACGTTAAACTGTAGGTCCTCCATTTCATCTCACAATCACCCTACCATTACACATTAGCGTAAGTGCGTATAACCTGAACGGGTAGTAAGACGCGGTGCTAATAATAATAATAATAATAATAATAATAACATATTATGTCGCCTATAACTTGATACATATCTTATATCTATAAAAAATTATTTAAGGTGGAAGTGTAAGTAACGTGAGTTGAGGGCGTGATTTTGACCTTAAAAAGTATTAATATAAAAACTGCAGAAATACTGCTCTTAAACTCACGTTCCTTACACTCCTGCCTTAAATTTGCTTCAAACGGTATTAATTACTATCCAAACTAATTGGTTTGATTCCAAAATAGAAAAAGCGGATCGGTACAACTGGACGCTGGCAGGATTGGGCGCCAGTGTAAAAACGTAATAATTGTTTTTTTACGTAAATATTCATTTTTGAAGTTGTTTAAAAAATCATAACAGAGGAACCTTAATTTGTTTGTATTTATAAAGTTAGTGCGGCCTTAAAAATGTGTCTTTTAATTGTAAAAAATTTATTCTAATTGTTAAAAAACATGAAAGTTAGGTTAGGTTAGATTATGTGTTTTTCGTGTTTTTAATGTGTTTATTTAAAAAATATTAAAATCTCAACTTCTCTAACTTTATAAATACAAACAAATCAAGTTTCCTCTGTTATGATTTTTTCTAAATCTCCAAAAATGAATATTTACGTAAAAAACAATCATTACGTTTCTACACTGACGCCCAGTTGTCTTAGACCGTAGATAAAGGTCATTTTCTCAAATTAAATGTCCTAGACCTATCCATAAACCTTATAACGTTGTTGAGAAGGGGTTGGTGGTAATAATATCAACATGGTGTTATATGGGGGTGGGAGAATACATCACATTGTTACATAACACAGATCTTATACTTTCATTCTAATGTTGAAAAAAATAATATTATTGTTCATGTTTTCATCGTTACTAAACACACTTATGGATAAATTCCGATTCTGAGTAGTATTAATTCTGAGTTCTTCTTGAAATAATTGTTTCCCCGGTGACAACGACAAATTAACTGCCGGGAGTTCTAGGGTATTGTCTCTTCTAGAGTTATACTATTTTTAAGTTGTGTACTGATACAACCAGTTGGCTAAGAAGATGCACTTAAAAACTACCACCTGATAAAATAATAAAATAAAATGCAATTAAGGTTTTGAAAAATATAATATTTACTTAGTGTTTTTATTATGTAGTTTGAGAGTTATCTTGTCTAATATTTGCTAATGGTGTTACAATGTTGATGCAGACCATGTCACTTTCGAGGCGACTGTCATTTTGTTCTATCTTTTCACCTCTCGTTTGTGGGACAGCAACTATGTTTAAACACGATTATAAGATGTAAGAGAGTGCTGGAGCTTTTCCTTGTGCCTATTAGCAAACATGAGATTGATAAGAAAAAAAGGGGGAGGGCGAATATTTACTTTCCTTCACATAAAATTTGCACGTTTTGTGTAATAAGGCACACAAATTCGCTAAAAATTAATCTTACCAGGTAAACAAAACTATTAACAACCAGGCAATATTTTTTCGGTAATGCAAAAACCCACTATATACTCGTATTTACCGGTATCAAGACATGGTTTTTATGGGTCATCCCGTTTCTTCTGTCTACATTTTTGTATTGAATTGGGCTGAATCGTTGTACCTTTGAATCAAATTAAAATTTGTTAAAATATTTATTGGATTACTTAATCAAATGTCAACTTGGGGCCAAGATTTATAGTATCTGACTAGTATATTTATCACCCAAATTCTATGGCTAGAATGATGCTTTGGATCAGTGGTTGGCAACCTACGGCCCGCCGGTTGATTTTATCTGCCCGCAAAATATTATACAAACAAACAATAATTGTGTTCATAAAAATAGAATAATAACTAACTAATATGTGAGAAATATTAAATGGAAAGCTTTTGATCGATTATTTTATATCTTACCAGCACACCATTTATTTAAACCCACATGGCCCGTGATGTTAAAAAAGTTGCCGACCTGTGCCATATACCATTTGACAGTGATTTGAGTAACTTACTCCATTTCGCGTCCCTTCCATGTCGAGTTCTACAACTTGAATACACATGTAGTTCTTTCATTTGGATGTGTGTGTGCTTAAGTTTTAATTTTGGCATCTGCAATGGTAAATTTGTTACAAAAAAAAAACTATATATATAAGCTTTAATATTTAAGAGGCTCCTCTTTTAAAAAACAATCCTTACTCTTTTTCTTGATGATCCCCTTGACCCGAAAATCCCTGACATTAACTTTCTTGGAAGTGATAGACATCTTTCCAGGCTCGGGAAACAACAGTGGTCCGGCCTATCCCACGAGCCACGTGTTCCTCTCTATACGTGATATGTCGCTCACATGTGGGAAGGTTTCAATTCATTATCCGTTCCCCATCTGGTGCTCATGTGGGCTGAGCCTACCTGCAATACTCTCCCTTATATGCGAGTTATGAATACATAGTTTACGGTGCGGTTTTGATGATATACCCGTGGGCATGCAAACTAAATGTCAAGCTTATCTAGTCTGCCGAAAGTGAGAAGGTCGAGGTTTGAATATTATCCGGGTATACTGTTTACTTCCACGCAAATGTAGATACACTTCCTCTAAATTCTATCTGACGCATCTCTACTCAATTAGGGAAGTTATATGCATACATCCCAGAAGAGTAGTAAGACGTGGAGAGGAAATCTACTTCAAGATAAAATTGAAGAACTTTATTTGCGTATTTTTACACTATGAACCAAAGGATACGTGATAAAAATTTGGGTTGAATGAATAAACACCACCCCGAATAGTTGATAGAAAACTACATCGTGGTAAAAACCCTTCCATAATTCCCGGCTTAGATTGAACCTTGGTCCTCCTGATCAAAGTCTGCTAAATTACTAGTTTGGCCAATATTACCTGTCAGCATGTATGACATCTTTTTTAAAGATTTCATCATTCTACGAGTAACTTTTGGTGACATATTGGCATAACCTCCTTTAAAATGCAATAGTTTCCACACAACGCACAAATGTCACATAGTGTCACTCTTATAGGCGGACATTGTGTATGATATTTTCTGTTCACCCTTAAGCTTTTTTTTATTTACTTACGTGCCCACCCGTGTGAATAGTCTACATCCAACTACCTTACAAACTAAAAAAAACCGTAGCAAAGGCTATAAACCAAAATATTAAATGGTTATAGGCCCTTACACCTTGCTCCGAAACGGGCAAGCTTATAACTCTAGTTTCGACTTAACTAAGCTACAGCCATACTTACGGCCCGGTCTCCGCGACAAGATATATTATATATGAGGGTACTACGTTATTACAGCATAGCCACAGCGACTTGGTCGCGAACTTTAGCATATTTGGGTTTCTCATGCAAATAACATTTTCGGCGACCTGCTCGTGGCGTTTTTATCGTGGCAGCCAGAATGCCAAAATGCAAAGCCTTGTTTTATATACAGGTGACCATACTAGGTGACAGTGGTTTTGTCGCAAACACGAGAGACTTTGAACCTCTCTTATAAATAACATTACTCGGCGTTCTGACGACCTGGACCAGGATTCAAACACGCAATACCTAGCGAGGGTGACTTGGTTGCATTCGTGATCGACTTTGGGTATCCCGTATAAATAACATTCCTTGACGTTCTGGCGTTTAGGTCGCAGGTAAAGTCTGTTCAGCGTAGGAATTATTTTCTGAAAGGCCTTTTTCCTTACCAGAAACCTATAATATAGTTGGATATTGGTAGGAAAAAAGACCTTTCAGAGAGTATTTCCTACCGTGAATGAAGTATATGGCTGTGTCTTTAGGAAGTAAGCTTGCTTTGCTTGATTCAACTATGGTGCAGATTATAAGCTAGGGCCATAGTTTAATCGGTCAAGTGAAGACTTAACTCTTTCAGGATATACGGAATGCATTATTACAGAGCATATATATGTGCTTTTTTTTGTATCACCGCACCGCGTCTTACTAACTGTTCGGGCTATAAGCATAGATGATAATTTACTCTAATGAGGTAGAGATGAGGAAGGGATAATTTCAGAGGTAAGTTCCTTTCATTTTCCTGGAAGGAGAGTGGGAAACCATTTAAGAAAACCACCCTTAGTAGACCGGCTGGGATTTGAACCCCAATCTCCCCGTTTTCAGGATACCAGCTGCTAATTTATGATCAAAACAGATTCTAAATGTAGCTATATAATAAACAAATACAATGGTTTTTATGTATAAGTTAAATGTAAATAAAACTCTCCTTGTAGTATTGCTCCCGAGTCTTATTGCTGTTGTTGAAAACAAACAAACTGTAGAATGCACAAGCACGCGTGTATTGTTTCAAGAAAGTAATGAAATGTGCAGACACAGACCACGTAGGAAGTAGAGTTTTGCGTTTCAAGAACAAACGTTATGGAATCATTGAACTGCCCCCCTGATAAGTGTGATGAGGTAGAAGTGTTGGGAATTTTCTTACAGGCGATACAAATATGGTAATGTTGAGTCGTGAGGTTGGTTATCGTGGCGTGTACTATAAAACAAGACTCCTTTGTCTCAAAGAGCACAGTGGACACTCTTCTCTTATTAACAGTGGTTCACAACTTTGTCATTTATTATGTTAATACGAGAAATAACAACGATAAACAACAATGACACAGAGCAATTATTTAACAACAGTTGGTATTGATACAAAAAAGTTAAGAAAATATGGGTACAGATGGGCTTGGTTCGTTTCCAGCTAGTTGGTAAAATTATCCACTATTTGTATGTTGAGTCGTCCTATTATCTAAAACACGCGTACATTTAATTTATTCCTTCATTTAACCATATCCCTTTCTTTTACATACAACACCCGACACGGGACAAACTGCTTTACTTCCTCTCTGAAGGTAGCTGTGCGACATATTCTTATTGCTCAATAAAATTTGTTGTTCCCGGCTGTGTTTGAACCCACGAACATCGGGTCCTTAGGAGCGCACTTTACCCCAATACCACCGAAGTCGACCCTTAAGATAGCAAGATACGGTGCTCAGAAATACGATTACTATTAGAGTTGGATGTTTCGTGCTATAGTAGAGTTTGAGTTAATTTGAAATTTATGTGGCTAGGCAATTCTTCTGTTAAGAACAGTTCTTTCAACATTCCAATGGAATTAAATGTTTTGTTCTATGCTCAAAATTTTATTAGTTGACAAAATTTTATCAGAATCCGATTTTAGAGATGATAGGTCTAATAACTTTTGCTGCTACCCGCTTCGGTGGCCGTATTGTCTAAAGCGCTATTCTGGCAGTGGACTATACTGCCAATGATGGGAAGATCTAGTTTCGAATCTTGGTTGGGTGTACTGAGGATGGTTTTTCCAAAAGGTTTTCCACTCTCTTTCTCTGCGCAAATGCGGGTACACTTTCTCTAAACATAGCCTTCCTAATCCCTAAACCGTTAGTTTATTAAGTACAGAAGCGCTGAACAGCTACTAAGAAGCGGTACTAAAAAAATGTTGTTTGCAAATTGTGTTAAAAACGTAAAATATCTAATCTGCTTGTAGTAGTAAGAAACTCAAATAATTATTAAACGTTTCTTTACAGTATAAACTCTAAATCGCCCCTCCATATACGATATTGTTTTCTTGTTTTAAGTTAATTCTTACACGTTTGCAGTCGTTGTCATTTAACAATTTGTATATTCAAATTAATTGTTCTTTACCAGACATAAAAAATATGATGGTTTGGATAGTGTTCGCTATTTGACACATATCAATATGCCATCATTATGTGAATATGGTTTTCTATTTGACGCGCAATAAAAGTTCAACGTTAAATAAATACTGTTCTTTATCTAACAGAATTATAACAAAAAGTTCACCATAGCATGGATAATATGTTACCTCTTAGACACATACAAAAGTTCGTCGTTGATTTATTATTAATTTATATAATACTTCATATTTATAATAATAATAATATTTAGCACCACGTCTTACTACCCGTTCGGGTTATACGCTTTAAGTGCTAATTACTCTAATGGATTAGGACTTTGAATTAGAGGAAGCGAACCCGCATTTGCGTGGAGGGAGAGTGGAAAACCATTTAGGAAAAAACCCCGCCAGTTCACCCTATCGAGATTCGAACCTCGATCTACCCGTCCTCAGCAGTCGAGCTTCAACACAAGCGCGTTAGACAACTACGCCACCGAGGCGGGTTTCATATTTATAGAAAACCATATAAGTTTATTGTTTTGACATAATTTATTTATTTAACTCTAGTTAAGTGCACCAAACAATACTAATTTCAAAATGTAATATATCCAATTAAGTTTGTTAACAAATAATTGGCTATAATTTAAAAAAACTTGTGTTGGACAAGGACTTGAACTCTGGATCATTGACTCGGCGTGTCAGTATCCTAATAAACTGGTGCCTTGGTATAGTATTCAGAATTCCTGGCTACTAATCTAGAGAGAGATTCCACGTTCGATTCCAGGTATTTTTCCCCTCGGGGGAATTGTTCCTATGGTTGCCATGTTCTGGATAATGAGGCTTAAATTAGGTTTAAGACTGGTACTGTCACCACATAAGCATCATAATCATCAGCTCGTCGAGGCAATGTGACCTCACCTACACGGTGTACCGACCTCATAATATAGTTACATATACGCCACTGCCAGTAGAAGACTAGGAATATCTCGCCTAAAGACTCTGGTGGCATACGATTAAAAAAAAAGTCCTAACATATGATCTAGCCATATTATCTCAAGCTAACTGAATAAACTACTATATGGACCATTCATAACTCGCTAAACGATTTTGATGGATTTTTTTTAAAGCTACCAGAGCATTGACACTTAATGTGCCAGTACACGTGTCAATTTTTACAAATCCATTACCAATTTGACTAGCCAGGACTAGACTATAAAGATAACGTATTAGGGATGAGAAGGTTTGAATTAAGAGGAAGTGTATTAGAATTTGCATGAATGAAGAGGGGAAAGTCATTTATAACCAAACATCAGTGCACCCGACTGGGACTTGAACCCCCGATCCGTTAGACATCACAAGTCTTAGTATATTTAGAAAGTGGTGCTATAGAGCGAGTAGAAGCTCCCAAACCTTTTAGACCGAGAGAGCCCTTGTACTAGAAAAAATACATGTTCCAGCCTTCATAATTATTTTTACACAAATATTATGAACATTCAATAAGGTAGCTCAATTTTAAAAATATAAAATAAACTGAAAACATCACATGTTCTGGCTGCGCCCTTGTCTTTTGTTTGTGTTTGAAAAAAGTGGCGATCAGAATTAGTACTGACCTTAATTTATATTGTGAAAAACAAATACTAACTAATCATCTAAAATTGCCTCATGGAGCCTGAGATAAACTATGACTTTGAGAAACGCTGCTTTAGAGTCTTAGAACTTTCGGCCACCGAAGTGGGTCCAGAGATTGTTGACGCAGGGGCTGTTTCAGCAACAACGAGCTCGACCGGTAACCTCGACCCTGACCCTGGATGTCAGATAGTAACCAGATCGGATACAATTGGGCCGCGGGGTTGGTTCCCTACATTGTCACTTTATTTTTTCAGCTGATCGCTCGTGAGGTTTATCTAATATTGACCTTCATCCCATGTTCTCAAATTAGTTTAATAATGTTTTCAAAAGTTGATGACGTTGACTCGACCTAATTGAGTTTATTTTGTGCATTATAACGCCACGTACTAATGAGACTGTTTCTTGCTTGTAGGTAAGGACACCAGAGTAAGTGTGGACCTCCTATCCCGACATCTCGAGGACCCTTCCACCTGAGGTAACGTACAAGATCCCAGATACTTGTTAGACACCACGGACGTGCAGAAGGATAGCGTTACGTTCATCCTAACGACGGAACTACAGCGCACTGTGTAATTTAGGAGTACCTACACAACATGAGACTCAACGGAAGAAAGAGAGGGGGAGACCAATTACATCGAAGGTCAAGACATATTTAAACTCTTGTTACGATGTTGACCGGCCGGGTAAATGTATCCATTTGATATCATAATCACGGAAGAAGTGATTTATAAGGAAAGTAATGGCAGTGCAGGGAGATGTATAATGGCTCTGGTTTATGGTTCATAACTCTAGCTATTTTCAGGATAATCAGCCCCCTAAAACATGCACTTGGACGTTGTCCTCGTATCGTTTATTGCGCATGCGTGGACGTTGTTACAAGTCGGTCCGTGCATGCACGCGCGGCTTGTTAGGCCCACTAGAGAGGAGGGCGCGTCCGTTGCTGTTGCTAGGGTAACGGTAATGCTTTTACTACGGTTTCAAAACTTTACGCTTCCATTATTTTGATTAGATATTATTTTTAAGGTGGGATGGAAGGGAACGCCTAAGATCCATATTTTGGCAAGATTTATTTTTAAAACTTATTGTTTGGACAAAATAAATAGAATATTACCGCAACAAGTACACATTTTTATCGTGGCATTTGAACAGAAACTTATAAACTTATTAGATAAAAAAAGTCCTGGTAAATTTAGGCAATTCCTATGACAAATATTTAAAAACTGTTGAGATTACTATATGTATAAAATTAAACTAAACGTATCTACTGAAGCAATATTTGATTTCTCTCGTGCGAGGGGGGAGGAGGAGGGGGGTGGTAGAAGGAAAAATACTGACTTTAACTTGCGCTCCCTCCAGATAAAAACAATACTAAACCGCTTTAAATTCTAATAAAAGCCAAAATGATGTTTTCGTGAGCACATTAATTGTTGGCTTGCTTGTCAAACAATAAAAACAAAAGTAATTATTATCTGATATAATAAGGTTTGCCGACGCTCCTTTTGACTAAGTATCGAAACCAGTCTCAAACCTCTCAGCAAGGTCAGTCAGTGATCATCTTTGGTGGCGAAAAAAAAAATGAAATTTTGTTTGAAATAGGAAACATCGAATTTAAAAAGTGATTTATCTAGATTCCCTTTGTAAATTTTCTTTATCTGGGTCTTTTGGTGTCGACAACTTAGAAATGTAATTTTACTCAAAATATCTCTAAAAATTACCAAGTATTTCATATATTTTCCCTTTATTTCGTTTGTTTTACAATATATATATTTATTTTGAAAAGGTATAAATTGGCATCCAATGAATATATCACAATTGATCCAAAATAAAAACTATTTAATTTTGGAGGTTGGGGCTCGAATCCTGACTAAGTGTAATGAAGAAGAATTTTCCTAGAGTATTTCTCACTCTCTCTCTACTCAAATGCGTGTATATTTAATCCATATTCTACCTTCCTATCCAAACTCAACTAGTATAATACGATGTTTATATTCTGAACAGGTATTAAGACGGGATCTATAAAAAAAACTTAACCAAATCATGTCACCAAATATTGAGGTCTTTTTATAATGCTTTAAAAGGTTTGGTTAAAATTTAGTTTTATACTTTTTTTTACATTCATGGCTATTCATTCGTAAACTTCTGGTTCAGAAGATCGATGTTCGGTTCCAACAAAATTTCCCAAGTAATTTTTTCTAATTTTCCTTTTAATGTTGGCTGAGTTCCTTAAAAATCATCTCCCACATCTTGTCTCCCCAGATCAGACAGTTTACTCTCGAACAGTCACGACTAGCATTAGCGTGTCTAGAACACTGATAAAGTTTTTCAAGTCATTTCTACCAAAGATGTCCATCTATAAAGGAACAAAAGTGTTAATTTTATGTTAAATTCAATCTCTACTTTCGCGTTGTTATTCAGGACTCTCTCAATTTGTGTCTGTGCTATCAATCGGCTACATTTGTTAGAGAAATAATGCGTTAAGTTTATAAATAGCCCTGATAAAATGTTAAAATCAAAAGTCGGAATCTAATTGGCAAACTTATTTTAAGAGTTACATTTTTAGGTCATCATAGTTCATCCATCAGCTTGTTTGTTTAGGTTTCTCCATTAAATTTTATCGCGCTTAGGTATAATAAAGGTTAGTCGAATGTATAGTATAATACTATTATTTGTGCAGTTAAAGTATTTATGAATATTTCATCGCAATAACTTTAATCAAAGCCTTTTTTTTAATGTTAATTTGTTTTTTCCAAAATTATTGTCATAAAACAGCTGTCGCATCTGTTACTGATGATCTTAATATTAACAGAAATATAATTAATTGTATATTGTTAACATGTTGTGAGATGCAGGGTTGCTCAAAACCTCGATCGATAATGGATTCTAAGTTGTGCGTATGATTATTTTTGGCGCTATGTCTATCAGTGATATGCCTATTTAATTACATATATAATTTTGAGAGAATGTTCCCGCATTAGCGTATAGGGGGAATGGTAAACAATACAAAAACCTTCTCTGTAATTCCGGGCGTACATTGAACCCCCACACTTCTGTGACCAACAAACCAAACTAGACGAGTTTTACGTTTAGTCCGCGTGTCCACTTATATTGACTCCAAAGTTCACTAAGGATTTCAATAGAAACTCCCTCCTACGTCACTGAAGTTAATCTCCCAAATCCTTATTTTCAAAACTTAATACAAAATCATTGTTTTGCAGCCAATCTTTTGAACTTGTGTATCTCAACCCTTAGAAATGGGAGAAAACTCATTAAAGTTGATTTTTTTAAATCACCGCGTCTTACTACCTGTTCAGGTTATACGCATACGTACAAATTACACTAATTAGTTATGGATGAGGAAGGTTGAATTAAGAGGAAGTGTACCCGTATTTGCGTGGGGGGAGGGTGGAAAACAATTTTATAAAGAAAACCTCAGTACACCCGACTGAGATTAGAAACCCGTTTTTCTTGTCATTGTCAGTCTAGTCTAACACGAGAGTGACGCCTTAGACCATACGTCCACCGAAGAAGATCAAAGTTTGGAATTAACGTCAGGGTGGGTCAAGCTAAGCGTAATTCACTCATGGTTGTAAAACTTTTTTACTGTCAATTGAAAGGTTTTTTTATGTTTATAAATATGTCATTTTGAACCTAAAATTTTTTTGTTTATACCAGAACATAATACATAAAATGATTAAATAAAGAGCAAGGGTGATTGAGCTAAGCATAGACTTTCAACCGATAAAATACATAAGCCAAAGCAAATAAATGCCTTAACTGTAAGATGAGTCTGAAGTTTAAAGCCTAGCACGCACTTTGAAACATTTTATCGGAAACATTGTTTGCAAACACGTTTCTCTTACTTCCTAAATGTTTTTTAGTGTTTTTTGTAAACAGTTTGCAAACTTTTTCGTGTTTCCAAAAGGGTAAACAATGTTTCTTGTAATCCATTTAAAATGGGTTACAAGAAACATTGTCGACAACAAACAACGTGGGCCAGTCCAGTCGTTCACTAGCCTGGGACTAACCATTTATAACATAGCTTCAGCATCAGCAGGAGACATGTGAGTGAAGTTTATAAAACCACTCCTATCTTTGAGCTTCAGCTCTACCAGAAGCTTATTTGCATAATACAAACCATCTTGGAGCACTGTACGAATCCACCAACGCTTTCTTATTTATCTTCTTTCTTGCACAGTCTATAACTACAAAGCACAAACCATATCAGTATTCTCGGCAGTCATCTTGTACTGGAGGGGAAGCAATGTCTCATCATTGAATGTTTGACGCGGAACAATGTTTGTTTAACTGTTTGTAAACATTATGTTTCCCATGTTCGAAAACTGTTTTCCTCTATCTGTAAGTAACAAAAAAACATGTCGGAAGCATCGAGAAACAATGTTTCCAAGTACATAGCAGGCTTAAGATCAATGGACCAAATCTGGACACCCCTATTGATTATGATGTCGCCTTCAAGTGTTTGAGCTTGTAAATCTGTCCCCTTTATTGCGCTCTTCAGAAGGAAAACTATAGGACCATCATATCCTATTTAAGGTCTATTTGACGGGAGCCATATCACTTAAGACAAACAAAAGGCGATGAACTCTGGATGGAATGACAAGCCCATTATGAAAGAGTCATCATTGTGTTATAAACATATTCTTAGATCTGTTTTTTTCCGAGCGGGAGTGCAATCTGAACGTGAAAGACGACACACGTGCAAGAAACCCACGTTATTAAGTCAGATTTCGGGCCCACCTGTCAAATTTAATCAGTATAACCCGTCCAAGTACTAACAGCAACAACTTCAGTTTTATTTGGCAATAGGTACTTTAAGCTCGATTTAAATTTATAAAATCTGTTCAGTTTCGTGTTACGTCATCGATAGTGATCACGTCTATCGACGCGCTTCGCTTCAGACGGCGTTCTACCAGCTATGATATACATTCCGTTAACGATAGGTTTTTACCTGTATGACAGTTCGAAAATCATATGTTTAGGTTTTGGGTTGCCAACACTTGTAAAAGATCACAGTTTTGTTATAAATGTAAATATATTTAATTACCTGTCATATATTACATTTAAAATAGCATGAACTTAAGTTTTCTTATACTACTTAATTTTTTTAAATAATTTCTTTCTATCCAACTCGAAACAATATTTTAAACATAACTAAAAGTACTTATTTTTCGTTTTGGAACGTTATTGATTATGTTTAATCTAGTGCACACATCAATACCTTTTAATGGAGACCTGGCGGTCTAGGGGTAAGGTGTCAGACTTCTATGCTGGCGACCGGGATTCAATCCTCGGTCCCGGCAAATATTTCTCTGATTACCAAACCCTTCCTTCACCTCTGACAAGACATCTTGTGAATGTGAGGAATGCCAGGCCTCCACCTTGGTTCGGATTCCAATTCGGATTCCACGTTAAACTGTAGGTCTTCCATTTCATCTCACGATCACCCTACCATTACACATTAGCGTAAGTGCGTATAACCCGAACGGGTAGTAAGACGCGGTACCAATAATAATAATAATAATAATAATACCTTTTAATACAGGCATCGTATTTACTTGGAAAAGAGAAAATTCTTGTAATTTTTTTTACATGTAATAAATGATTTTATGATTATTTTATCGTATTTTGAAATATTTAACCGAATAAAATATTTTCATCAACTGCGTGTCTGCATTATTGATAAAAAACTTGTTTACCGTTATGTTCAATCATATGGTTTAGACTCGTCAGTCGACATTTTGAAGCTATGTTCGTTAGAAGTTTTGTGAAAGTGGTGTCAATATTTTTAAAGTGGAATAAAACTATAAATAAACTTTGTGTCCGATCTCAAATAAATATATAAATAATATTGGCCTAAATTACTGTGGTTAACTATCTCATAAATATATTAGCATCTGTTTTCATTACAGTCATCCAAAGTGATAAATGTCAGCTGTTGGCGTAGTGATATATTAGGGATTACTTCTAGTAACATTTCAGAGCTGCCATCTAGGTAAACTTAGCTCGTGAATGACTTATACTTAAGTTCTAATCCTGGTGTAACCGATCGAAGATTTACCCTTCACATTGTACATAAGCATGCGGGGTAAACATGAGTCATTTGGCCGACTGACACCATAGCTTAGTCAATAATTCCAATCCCAGTAAGGTGGAAAAAGTTATATCTAGCGAAATTAGGGATTACCAGTTCACAGTGATGAATTAACGACCACATATTTGGGTGGTGTGTCTGTTTTATCACTGTGTTAGTTTTAAAGTCGTGTGCTGATACGAGTTGGCTCAGAAATACGTGTTATATACCCCTAGAAAACATAACATAAACGAGTGATTTGGAGTTCACTAAAATGATCTTAGCTGGCATATTCATGTTACTATTATTATTATTATTATTATTATTATTATTATTATTATTATTATTATTAGCACCGCGTCTTACTACCCGTTCAAGTTATATGCACTTACGCTAATGTGTAATGGTAGGGTGATTGTCAGATGAAATGAAGGACCTACAGTTTAACGTGGAATCCGAACCACGGTGGAGGCCTGGCATTCCCCACATTCACAAGATGTCTTGTCAGAGGTGAAGGAAGGGTTTGGTAATCAGAGAAATCTGTGCTGGGACCGAGGATTGAACCCCGGCCGCCAGCACAGAAGTCTGACACCTTACCCCTAGACCGCCAGGTCACCGAATATTCATGTTAAGTTTGTGTAAAATCTATAATTAAAAAATATTCACTGTCTTCTTTTTAGTTATCTTTAAATTTTTGGATTATCCATGGGTACACAACATAATACCTTGTTTTATTCAGCTACAATGTCTAAAAACTCTGCCTTATTAATCATGTTATCTTAGAGTAGATAAAGCAAGTGGGTGATTGCCAACATATTGTATCGAAATATACCTACTTACTCTATGGCATCAAGATCTCAAAAGTTCACTGCGGCACTTATAAAAGTACGCTACCTATTGAGCTAGCTATATCCAGTCCGCCTCATTAAAGCCTATCTCTTTTAGGTATTTTCTAATGTTATCCTCCCATCTGTGCCTAGGTCTTCCCAATGGTATCTTCCCAGTCAATACCCTGAACACGGTTCTAGATCATCCTATTTAATCCGCGCTGCATTCCCTGCCCACCGTAATCTCTGAGACTTGATTATCCCAATAATGTCTTGTGAAAAATACATGGTGTGTAACTCATCCTTATGTAGTCTCATTCCTTCGTACACACTAAATTATTTTTCGTCGTGTAAAATAAGAGACCAACGTTGTAGAAATATACAATAGTCCCATGGCTTCTTTGGTGCTGACTGACAGCTTTGAAAAGTTACCAGACAAACTCATGTATCCCTACGCCGAACCATATGATCTGCAAAAACATGTGTATAGCAGCTGTCACTTCTGACAGTACAAACTTTAGGTATATACCTAAATGTTGACTGTCAGAAGTCAGCTGTGAGTTGTCAGTCAGCACCAAAGAAGCCATGGGGCTACTGTACTTAAATAAGTCTCTACAAAACATTAATAACGACACCATTTGTGAGATGTGACCAGAATTGTGATGCTCAGTATGTGTTAGGAATTGGTTGCGCGTCGGGTCGCCGAAGTTAATAATTAATTAGCCACGTGACCGGTGATGCCTGGAGACAACAACGTAACATTGCTACTTCATCAACAATACCTGCAGCTTGAACACAGTCGACGTGAGTTGACTTTTAAGACGATGACTTTGACTGTCACCGTCACGCGGCTGTGTACTCAAGTTTCTGGACACACTTTTTTTAACTGACGTTAATTGAACGATGAACCAACTACAAGTCGGTACATGTCTTTGTTAACTGTGCCTATGGACGACTCCAATCAACAATCGTGTGTCTTTAATGGCGGAATTAACGACACGGGTCATTTGTCCTACCTGGTGCATCGAGTTTTTTCTTTCCTACATAGTAATGGTCTTGTTTCCGTTTTCATTATTAACCGTCCTGGCCTCTTCCTCCTGAAATCAATGCTGTTGATGAACATATATTAGAATAACCCGCAGTGTTGGCGTTTTTCTCAACTGGTTTTGTTTTTCTGGTGGTGGGGAGGTCGGGGTACGAATCCCGGTCGGTTGTATGAATGTGATTTCCCTCCTTAAATGATTTCCACTCTTCCTTCAATCAAATGCGGATACATTTACTCAGAATTATATTTTATTTCCTCATAACCTATCAGTGTCATAATACGCGAATGGCCTTCATGGCTTTTAAGATGTAGTGCACTTAAAACATATTGAAGTAAACTAATACAAAAATTATGTATCCCTACCTTTCTTCAGTTTTTCAGGGCAAGATAAATTACCAACGGAAAAAGTAATCTGAATGTCATAACTTTATTGCATTTTTCATAAACAAATTATCACTAAGGTAGCTATTTTATAAAAATAACTATCATAGTTAAAACATATTCTAAATATGACAACGATTAGTAAAAACAAATAAATCAATTGAGCCCATCTCAAGGCTCACTAACCGGGAAATCAAATACAAAACTACGATTGAATCAGAAAATGTATCTAAGTTTGTTCATCATTATGTCCTACCCGTACAGATTATACGCATATTTACTAATTTTGCTAATATATTAGGTATGATTAAGGTTAAATTCAGAGAAATTGTACCAGAATTTGCGTGGAGGGAGAGTGTAAAACCATGTATGGACAAAGTTATGTACTCTCGACAGGATATCGAACCCTGATCTACCCGTAATTCGTAGTCCATTCTATTGGGCGAGTGAAACTTTAGTCCGCTCGACCACCGAAGTGGACTTATCGAAATTCTGTTGTCTGCAACCTTCATTTGACAGCAGCGGACTTGGGATTTGTGAAATATTTTATTTTAAAATAAGATTTTATTTTTCTATATTTTTTAAATAGATGTTAAAATCGTTTCATTGTTCTCAATTTAATTGTTTGTTTTATATAAAGCTACAGAAAACCGTAATACTAAGCGACTATGGCTAGATATTTATTAGCTACCGGAGTTGGGTGTTATCAGGGGGGTGGGACGGACTCTTAATTATGTATTGCGATACAAAGAGTCTTCTTATAGTTTCCTTAAGGGTGCTACATGGGCAGGTAGAAATACCTCGTCGCCTTTTGGGAGTAAAAATAAATATTCACCTCTTCTCTTTACC
>CABEEJ010005150.1:0-11138 GCA_901482245.1 Timema douglasi
ATACTCAGCTACACGTAGGTCCACAGTTCATATCTCCCTTCACAGGAGAAATACTCAGCTACACGTAGGTCCACAGTTCATATCTCGGCTAGATATCACTCAACCAATCCAGTAAACATTTATCCTACCTCATGTTTTCCTGACCGCAGTAAAACCGGAGTCTGCCAGAAACGACACCAGGAGCTCCTCGTGGCGATACAAAAAGCTAGAGACTTTGGTTTTGTGACATTTGACGTCCCATTCCGGACGTATGACTACAGCGAGTATTACAAACCCCAGTCGGAAAACTAGTCAACTCTTGTTCAGCCGACTCTACCACCAAGGTAAATCACATTGTTTTCATTTTTATAGAGTTGGGACGAAGTCAATTTTTAAAGATTTGAATCTGAATCAAAATAAAATAGTAATCAAATGTTAACATTCTTTGCTAAAATGCATTCGTTATAGTATTAATACAGTTGGTTGGATGTTAAATCAATGATCTGGGGTCTGGTTGTTAAGGTTGTCCTATAATTATTATATTGGGGAAGCAATATAAGAGCTATAAAATAAATTCCAATTAAAGTTTGGAATTTTATTTCTTAACTTGAATCTGATCTTTGTTGAATCCCTGATGTATATCAGGATTTGAGGGAACCTTATAAATGTTAGATATGTTTGAATGTTTTGTGAATGACCCACAGTCCGCTCGTAAAAAATGGCGGCCATACATAAACAAGATGGACACACAGAGAAGGAAATGGCAACCACGTTCCTGGTCATCGGTGGCGGTATCGCCGGCGTCTCTTGCGCCGAAATGCTCCCCTTCCACTGTCCGGGCGAGCGCGTTACGCTCATCACCGCGTCACCGCTCATCAAGACGGTCACTAATGTCGTCCCTTGCACAAAGACACTTTTCCAGTTTGACGTTGAAGAGAGGCCGGCAGAGACGCTCTCCGAGGAACATGCCGACGTGACTGTGTTTCACGACACAGTCGTGTCCCTCGACACGGCAAACCACCGCGTGTTCACCCGACTCGGTCGCCGCATCTCTTACCAGAAACTGTGCATCTGCTCCGGGGGACAACCCAAACTCATCTCGGAAGACAACCCGCACGTGATCGGGATCAGAGACTTGGATTCTGTCAAGACGTTCCAAGAGAGGGTCAGTCGGTCTCGCAGGCTGGTGGTGGTCGGGAACGGAGGGATTGCGTCGGAAGTGGTCTACGAGGTGGAAGGGGTGGAGATGGTCTGGGTGGTAAAAGACAAGCACATCTCGGCCACCTTCGTCGACCCGGGAGCCGCTCAGTTCTTTCAGAGCAGTCTGGCGAAGGGCAAGGTTGAAAGAGGGCAAGTTTCCAAGAGGATGAAGTACACGGTATCTTCAGAAGGTCCCCACGAGGGCGGAGCAGCCCTAGGGCCAGACTGGCACGGCAGCCTACACATACGAGGATCACACATCGACAAACGCAATGTCACTGTAGAGTACAATTCTGAAGTGAAGTGTCTGCGAGAAGGTGACGAGACATGGCCCGTGTACGTGGAACTGACCAACGGGAAGACGTACGGATGTGACCTGGTGGTGTCGGCCACGGGCGTGACACCAAACGTGTCTGTGTTTACCGCGGGAAATCCTGACCTAGAAACAGCGCCGGATGGTGGGCTGAAGGTCGACGCTATGATGCGGACAACGTCTCAAGACGTACTGGCAGCCGGGGACGCGTGCACGGCCTCGTGGGAACCGGCCCCCCACTGGTTCCAGATGCGGCTGTGGAGACAGGCCTGGCAGATGGGCGGGTTCGCCGCCAGGTGTATGTCTGCTAAGGAGGATGTGCTGCAGGACTTCTGTTTCGAGCTGTTCTCCCACGTGACCCAGTTCTACGGCTACAAGGTGGTGCTGCTGGGGTTGTACAATGGTCAGACCTTGCAGGGAGAGTACGAGATACTAGTGAGAGTCACTCCCGGTGTCGAGTATGTGAAGCTTGTCATGAAAGACGGGAGGATGCAAGGCGCTGTGCTGATAGGAGAGACAGATCTTGAGGAGATGTGCGAGAACCTGATTCTGGACCAACTAGACTTGACCGACTTGCAAGAACATATCCTGGACCCCGACATCGACATAGACGACTACTTCGACTGAGTTTTGTACATCCGGCATTTTTAAAACATGTTTTATGGACAGTTAGAAATAAATATCTGTACAGATTAAATGCAACTTTAACTGTAAAGTTAAATATAACACTTGAGGTTATTTGCTAGAGAGCACTAGACTTACTCATGGTTTAAACTACGAGGGACAGCCAGGCAATGTATCACCCGATCCAAGGGACTCTTCTCCCTACCACCAGAATACTAAATATTTTTTCAGTGTCACAATAATAATTTAGTGTACATAACAGACACAACTTTTAGTTTTTCTATCAACTCAATACAAGTGCTGCCATCTATACAGTTGAATCAAAACTAAGAACAGTCAGCTGTTGAAAGTCTACTCTCTCACCCTGAAGAAGTTGTGTGTGACAGTGAAATAGTTTTTACTCGAGTATCACAAAGCTAAGTGCTGGCCATTGCTCCTAATTTAAACTAATGATACCCTTTATTAGTTGCTTTCCGGCAACTAAACTAAAGTGAGCCTCACACAGGTCACAATAACTTTGTAAAACATGCAAAAAGGAAGTTATGTACTAATTGTGCCAAGGGATGTGGAAGTGCACCCACATTTGTGTGTGAAGGCAGAGTGGAAAACCACCCTCAGTACACCCGACAGGGATTCGAACCCCGAGCCCCCTGACAAGTGTGACATCTTAAACCATGCGGCCACTGAAATGTTAAATTTTAACACCTGACCATGGAATAAACACTTTCTCTAATATTTTTTTTTTACCATATAAGCTCGTTTAGTTTTATCTGTCGATTAGAGAAATGAAATGTAGCAGTGCATCATGGGTAGTGGAGGACGGAGCTGTGTAGTCGGAATAGCCATAGACCGCTTTATTGAGTACTTAATACAATGATCATAAAATACAAAATCAAGAGATAATTCAGCATAAAATAAACTTAGGGTACAGTTAAGGGATAGGAACACAATGTCTTTTACAACGAGAGGACACAGTTCACACACTGCCAAGCTCTAATGCAACATTAAACTGACTGGCACATCAATGACCATCCTTGGTTCAAACCTGGGATAGAATGTCTTCATATTTTAGTTGATATATTTATTGGGAGGTAACCTTCCGTTATTTATTAACTGTTCATCAAACTATTCTAACCTCCATCCTGTTACTTAAATTGACCAAAATTGCAAGTTTTCAATTATATTTTAAACTCTTCAAGAAGCATGTGGTTCTATATATCATCTTTGTTTTGTACGAGTCTTTCTATTATAAAGGAATAAATGAAAATTAAAAATAATTTACAAATGTAAGAAGTGGGTAGTGTAAAAGTTTAATAAGACTTGACGTGTGTTTGTTCCTACCTAGACCTGACCTGACCTAACCATACCATTCTTTCAGGTTGGCTTCCACCACTTACCTTACATCACCGTCTTATACATTTACAAGCCATTAGCCAATCATTTCATTACCCTCTTGGCTATACACCTTAATTGTGTATGGATGAGAAAGGTAGCATTTTAGGTGAAATGCACTAAAAACAAACTGTTAAATCGTGTTAACACCAATGTGGGTCACTCAATTTGTCGCCCGAGAATGCGAGTGTTCTATGTCCAATTCTGTGTAAAAGAAGTTTGACCTTGTGTATAAACCAATGTTACCAGATGACAACTCAAGTTTGTATCTTCCTAAGTAATTATATAGGAGTCTCAATTTCACTACAGGTGGACCATGTGCATTCTAAATAAACATAAACACCAAATATCTCAAATTTAACAATTTTGGAGATAGAACACTTGCATTCTCGGGTGATGAATTGTTACAAAACTCAATGTTTAAGGACGAGAAAAAAAAGAGGGGGTATAAAGGTGGTTGGGTTGTAAGACCTGTATTCTAATAAGGAAGCTTCGTTAATCAATTTGATTTTTTTCAATGCCTAAGATTATCATTTAAATTATTTTAATCTCTCAAATTCATAAATATTCCAGTTTTTGGTTGTGGATGGAATCCCCCCCCCTATTAATTATTATTGTACAAGTCATAATGTGTTTCTTCTAAGGGCGTTGAGAAGGGTAGAAAGACCTGTCCACAATTGTAACAAGGTTCCTATTTCTTAGGGTTTAATAGTAACATCATGTCATCAACTTGGGATTTTGACCCCCCCCCCAATTAAATCTTCCTACGCTCATGTCCTCTTCTATACTTCAAATTGTGCTTCTAGACGAATGCTATATTTGAACTCGTGCAAATGTTGCTAGCTTATTAGCTCCCTTTACAATAATTAACCACAAATTATGGTGAAATTAGCGAGTTTTATTCGTTATTAATTGTTACACACACTGAAAATGTAATGGAATGCGATTTAAAAACCACAACAACACATAGAAATGACAATGATTAAAAAGTTGATTATATCGTTTTTGAATGTATAATAAGTATGTAAAATTAAACAAAATAAATCTTTATGCAAAATCGAGTAACATATACTTAACATTTAAAAAAAAAGAGTACAGGGGGAAAGTCACGATCCACATACTTTCCAGAACTGCTACTAATTATATCTCAAACCTCACAAGAAACCCAGGAAAAACTTTTTATTTTCATTTTAATTTAAATATGACCACAATGTAAAGTGCAATATAATTTAAAATATCGATATTTATACACAAAATTTATTAAATTTTTGTAAAATATCATTCAAGAATGTTTTATATCGAATCAAACCACTTAAATATAAGTTAATTTATTATAATGTTTTATCCTAATACATATTTACCAAATTTTACCATACCAAAATGCAATTTTTTCTTACCACAAATAATTATAATAAATAATAATAATTATAGCTACCGACAATTCTGTTAATTTACAAATTTGACTTAAAATTAAGTTTACATCACATTATTCTGAAAATATACATTGACAGATTCTCTTAAGTATTACTTAAAAAAAACTCAACAAATTACCAATACAAAAGTACAAATCAAATTTCAGGTTCATATTAGGTACAGGTATTTTATAAATTATTTTCGTAAAAAACGGTCTAAGCCTATATTGTTTTTTATGGCACACTTTGAAAAGACACTAGTTAGGAATGATATCTTGTCGCAGGGTCCAAGGTTAGTTTGACTCGACCTTCTGGAAGTATCTACCTCTAGTTTGACCACTTGTCAGCGAAGAAGAGTTGGGCGCGATGTTTTCATCGTTAAAAAACCTTGTTTTGGGCACTTTGTCCTCCCTTGGCCCTGCGTTCTTAACTTGATCGATATTCGGTACCGTGACATCGACATTATTGGAAAATATCAAATCAATACGGGAGGTAACTGTGCCCGTTTGAAAATTCACAAAATTGGGCATTAGGACTTTAATTTCAGTGGTAGTATTACTAGGGATAGTGCCCTTATTTGGTGAACAAACCAAATCGGGCATATTGTCTTCAATTCGAGAAGCATAAAGTTGTGGTGGTGTTGTGTTTGGAAGAGGAGATGCAGAGTGAGCTAGTGTCGCCTCACAATACGATTCTGGACTGGAGGACGTGGCTTCGCCTGGTTCAGGGGTCAAGAAACGGACAGTCTTGCCCGGCGTCCGGCGCAGTATGGACCTGATGGTTATTGTGTTGGGAGTGATGGTCGGAGGAGTATGGTGATTGGAGTCGGGAGAGAGGCGGCTCTCCAGGGCCCTCAGCGTACTCTGTAAGGACCGCAGGATCTCCTTTGTGAGATAGGGCCCCGACTCGGCCAATCTTCGCGCAGCTTCCTCTGCTTCCTGCTGTCTCTGACTGGAGCACTCTGTGGAACAAAGGACTGTTAAACCTGAGCTCACAATACTAGAGATATCTTCCTGCTGTCTCTGACTGGAGCACTCTGTGGAACAAAGGACTGTTAAACCTGAGCTCACAATACTAGAGATATCTTCCTGCTGTCTCTGTGGAACAAAGGACTGTTAAACCTGAGCTCACAATACTAGAGATAGCTGTCTGTTCTGCTCTCGGTACTACTCACCTTGAACCTGGGAGATATCTTCACTGCTAGTCTCCGAGGAGGAGTACAGGAAAGTTGTGTTGAGAAGGTCTTCATCCTCCTCATAGCACACATAGCTATCTTCACTGCGTTCTAGAAGGTCGTGCCCACTAACACTAGATCCTCGGTTGCCTCCTAGAAGGTCGTGCCCACTAACACTAGATCCTCTGTTGCCTCCTAGAAGGTCGTGCCCACTAACACTAGATTCTCTGTTGCCTCCTAGAAGGTCGTGCCCACTAACACTAGATTCTCTGTTGCCTTCTAGAAGGTTGTGTTGTTCACTAGCACTAGATCCTCTGTTGCCTCCTAGAAGGTCGTGTTTCCACGGTGTACTTAGGTCCGGCAGCGATCTCCACTCCCTGATGGAGGTCGTAGGATGTTTTGAGATGTTGTGATAATCTAAGTGCTGGTCTCTCATCTTGCCAGTCTCCTCCACATCGCGCCTCATGCCATCTCCCTGTCTGACCGTGGCTATGGTGCAGTGGGTTTGGCCCGTCCTGGCTTTCAACATGGCTCGCAACATCTCCTGTAACGAGGACAGGCGACGGTACTGCTGATTTCTACACCACACAACCCTTGTACCTCATAAGACCACTGTACCATACCATTTGTGAAGGAAGAGGGCCCTTGCTCCATCGATCCAATAGCTCCATCTGGCTCCTCCTCTCTTCTACGAGCCGTTCCAGGCCAACCATAGCTTCTTGCAAGGCCCTTTCTGTCCTCTCCAACCGCCCCTGGGTGCCCTGAACACACAAACAAAACTAGCACACCAATAACCACGCCCACAGCTCGCCGGGAGTGTCACACAGTTCAGCTTTATCACCTGCAGGTTGGCACCGACTTCCCGCAGCTTGTCCAGGAGTGTGGACACCCTGTGTCGCAAGACAGCCTCGTCAACCACTAGATCTGCCCGCTCTGCTCTACACACAGACAAGACAAGGTTAATGTAAGGTACGTCGACAATCCTATCACAATGTTTCCCGCGCTTGTATAACAAGACAACCCACCTCTCCAGCTTGCTCAGGTCATGACGGCCAATCGGGGTGTCACATTCCTCTCGGAGGGCTCGCAGCTGGGCTACCTCCTCGCTCAGACCTCTGGAACACACAATCTGACAATTGTAAGACATCGCCTCTCTGTAAGTGTGTGTGTGACACTATAACTGTCAACTGACGCTCACCTGATGATGCGATCGTGGTTGGACTCGTTGACTCGCGGGGTGATGATGATGGCGCGCGCCTGGCAGGCGTACTTGAGAGTCGCCAGCGTCACCTCCATATGGGTACTGGCGGGACTGATTGTTGCCAGCATTGTGGTGCGGGAATTGCCCCCCAGACACTCCTGCAACAAGAGTCACGTGAGGCTGTGTTGGTAGCAAGATGGAAGTGTCTATTTGTGACCTAATGTGACATGCTCTGGAATCAAAAGATAAGGGTTAGTTTAGATTATAAAGTGAAGTCAACTCATAGGATACTCATGGTTGGAAGGTTATTGTTGGAGCAAACAGTGACTGAAAGTGACTAATGTCAACCTATTCACCTCAGAAATTGTTTACTAATGCCATATTATCAATAAAAATGTTACTAAATGCTTCTAATAATACGTCCATAAAGATTACTGCATAGTTGGTGTTTTCATAACATATTGAAATAACAAAATATATTAATAAATCTGTTATTTTTTATTTTACAGTTGTGGTAACAAGATATATTATAGTGAATAATTATTTAAAACATATTCACAGAGAACCTTATTATAACTGGCCGTATTTTTATAACTTAAAGAAAGCAATACACCATATTAGTTTCAAAAGAAATAGTTTTTATTTTGTAAAGAGCGTATGGACACACCCACAAGACGGTTTGGTATGGCGTCATCAACCACCCTTGTTTCGGCTGGTCCGCCATCTTTATTTCAAAAGAACATGCCCTATTTTAGAAACTCTCGTTTGTAAAGTATTTTTTAAGTGAACCATATATGCTGCTTCTATATAAAAAACAAAAAACACATCTAAACGATTATTTTTATAAGCTTGTATTTCATTAATGTAAACACTTAATATTTTAAAACAATTTGTTTGTGTGAATGTTCTGACTGCCAGAAGCAACAACAAATAGGCAGTCCCTACCTGTCGGATAGCTCATCTCCAGTCGTGGAGTCTTTATATTATGTAACCGGACAGGAAACTAAGTTTAGAGAAATCATCCCCAAATGCGATCACAACCTTTCCGTGGCAGGTTCCTGGCAACCATGTCCAAACCAATGTTGTTCATAAAGACTTCCCGCCAGTTAACTCCACGTGTGGAGAAACTGTACGATATTAATTGGGTGTTAATTTCCTCATGATCGACCGGACTATACTTTTAACTACCGAAAAACAAGCTCAGCTCTGTAAAGCTGAATGACACCTAGATTAAAGCGTGGTTTAAGGCTGTCCAAGAGGATCACAAGCCGCTCTAATCAGCCGGTCTCCTGTAAACAATTAGTAATATCCAGTATTGAGAGAGCCTGCCAAGTCATAAAGGACATGTTTTCTTGAAAACTACAAGGACTATCCATCCAGTGGCTGACTGGTATAAAGGTTCAACAAATATTACCAAAGTAAGGATCTAAGACACAAAGGATGTGGTAGTTTTGTCAACTAGAGAAGTGTCGCAACGCTGTATGTGTTTATTTCCCGCTCTCTGACGCGAGGAAACGTTTCCCTTGCGTAAATCCACGTGGGTTCGTGATTGATGTTGGTAGTGATATTAGAAAGAAAGAACTTGGAGAGTACTCAAGCTTGTTACAAAACGAGGTGTTGCTAGAAATTTCCTGTGATGTGTTTGACTCCTAGATAATCCCTACACGGTTCCCGAACCCTGGTACCCTGGCCCACGCGGTCCCAAATCGGGCAGAGTGACCCCCTAGTCTAAGTGTTGATTAGTCACTCACGGTGGCTGTTTTGTGGTCCACTCCTCTATTCCATTTGTTTACAGGCTGATAAAAACAACCCGCAACTCTCGTTTCGTCATTCGCAACTCACAATATTAAACAAACAGGCCTTCCTATTTAGGCAGTGTGGTTACACACATCGACTATATATACATAGAACAAATCAACTAAATCACATTCACAATTTCCCTAGCTTTACAAGATGCATCAAACAAACGTTAGATAATTTAATTTCTACATTTTTACAATTGTAAATATGGATAGAAAAAAAGTATTTTAAATTATAAATTAAAAAATATGATTTTTTTAATATAATTAACTTTAATTTCATTGTAAATTATTTTTTGATATATTTTACTATTTTAGAATTTTATATAGTAGTAGGGCCTATAACTATTAAATAAAAACAAATAAAAACTGGTTATTGGAAGAACCATAATCGATAAAAATTTCAGTTCGATTCCCTGGCAGCCCTTCTATTTACACTAAAGTGAATAATAACTACAGTAGCCCCACGGCTTCTTTGGTGCTGACTGACAGCTCACAACTGACTTCTAACAGTCAACATTTAGGTATATACCTAAATTTTGACTGTTAGAAGTGCCAGCTGCTAAATACATATTTTTGCGGATCATATGGTTCGGCGTAGGGATACATAATTTGGTCTGGTAACTTTTCAAAGCTGTCAGTCAGCACCAAAGAAGCCATGGGGCTACTGTACCTAAATGTTGACTGTCAGACGTCAGCTGTGAGATGTCAGTCAGCACTAAAGAAGTCATATGGCCACTGTAATAGGCATTTTATACGTCTTTGTCAATAGTTTTTGTGCAGGTTTTAAAGGTGTCTTAAAATAAAGAATATTGTATACTGAAGCTAGAATAAATAAAAAAGGGAATATTTTAAAAGCCATTGTTCTGTAGATAACAATATTTAAATATTTCCCACTATCATACCTTCTAACCCCCTCCCCTTCCAAAGCTTTAACAATTAGAGTACTGCATACCAATTAATTCCATGAAGATACGTCATTGGTTAGTTTAAATTCATGAGCTAATTAACAACGCATAAAGGTTGATAAAACGATTAAAACCGGTGTTGAGGAGGAAATGCGGTGATACCATAATGCTCGCTAATATCTAAACAATGAGATAGAGCTGATGCGTAGTACGTGGAAACACCTACGTATCGCGATTCATTTGCGCTGCGCAAAAAACAAAATCAACAACCACTATTTATGTCAAGTTCCTTGGTTATTTGAAGGATGAATCAAGAAGCCGCCGCCCACTCCTTGCGACTACAAGTGTGAACCCCGTATCGAAGGCGTGGGGAAGGACGGCCAATCAGAGGCCAGGTCGAACCCTAAGCAGGATCACGGAAGAACGAGTGTAGGAAATGTTACTTGACTGAAGTTAAATTAATTGCTCTAATCTGATGTGTCAATCGTATAGATTTAGATCCAAATGAAAAGCCGTGACTATGGAAGTAATGCCTTTGCGAGCCCTGTAGTTATTCCTGCCGCTACAACGTTGTAGTAACGCGCTAGTTTCGTGTTGAGCTAGACTGCCGAGAACTGGGTGATCGAGATTCGAATCTCACTCGGGGTTTTTATATCAAATAAATATAGCCTCAATTAATACATAGCAAATAATATCCACCAGTACCAACGATTATCACCAAATAAATGCTGTCCAATGAGAGAAAACGAACTTTCGTCATCTTGGTTAGTAAACTGTAACGGAACTGTGCATGCGCAAAATAATAAAGCAGACAAATACTTTCGTTTTCATAAGATGAATCTTCTTGTCGACTAGAGGGTTTAAAAAAGTAATTGTAGACTTGTTTAACATTATTTTTAACCAGTCACTAGCAATAAACATATAAAAAGTAAGCCTAGCCTTGGCTCAAATAAAATAGTTTTAAATATCCTCCCGATTACAACTTTGTCAAAAATAATAATAATAATAATATTTAGCACCGCGTCTTACTACCCGTTCGGGTTATACGCTTTAAGTACTAATTACTCTAATGGATTAGGAATTGGGAAGGTTGAATTAGAGGAAGTGAACCCGCATTTGCGTGGAGCGAGAGTGGA
>CABEEJ010005150.1:19520-53785 GCA_901482245.1 Timema douglasi
GGGGGGGGGGTTTATTACCCTCACTGGCTCTCCAACTATTAATTCAAACAAGGTGTTTCCTTTGTCGTGAGAGGATATAAAATAAGTGTGTCCGCCTCCGCTGTCCAGGGGGTTAAGGTGCTGTCCTACAATGTATAGCCTCATTTTATTACAAAAACCGCCTGGGTTCGAGGGTAAACCCCTTTTTAAAACAAATAGACCTTTAGTTAACAAACTTCCCTCACCCTACACCAGCGGTTCTCAGCCTGGGGTACGTGAACATATTATTGGTAGTGGCGGAAAACACCCAAAAATAAAGGGTTAAAATGAAAACACAAAAACAAAGTTATAGATTTTTGGTTTACAAAAAGACACTTATGTGAAAGTCCAATAGCCTATTCGCAAAGGCAAGGAATAGGCTTAGGCCTAGTAATTGATTGATGATTGGTTGTCACTAGCCCCCGTCCGCCCCCAATCATATCACGCGATTACGCACCAAAACTGTCGCTGCGCATCGCACACTCTTCCTTCTTCCCCCCTTTCGTTTCTAGTAATTCTAGAAATATACCGAATCATCTCAGAGTTACCGGTTTTGACGATTTCATTTAAAATGCAATTGGAAACAGGCAATCCTCTCTAAAATGCATCAACAATAGCTTCGGCTACTTGTTTCATTGATCATTTTAGTGTTTGATTGGGCGTCAAGTGAGTAACGTGTATTAATACGCCTAGCTTCGTTCCTTTGGTATAAGTGCTCAATTTGAAGTGCTATTGTTTTGAGTGATGGATCAGTGGTTGAAATTCAACCTGCTGGTTCGGCAGCTTCGTGCACTTTGAAGTGCAGGCTGATAATCTACAAGCGCAAGGGGACCGGGGTGCAGCGGCTGGTGGAGTTCACACTCAAAAAAATATTCTGATGGATACTTGAGATATGGATGTTCATTGTTTGTGGAGAGATGTTGTCTAATGGTGGCACAATGGTAGACACTTTTGTACTAAAGAGAGAGATTTTTTATGGAAAGGGGGTTCACGGCCTTATTAAGATTTTCATGGGGGTCCGTGACCCAAAGAAGATTAAGAACCACTGCCTTAGAGAGTTAAAGTTGATCAACTTCTACAGAGTACGACCCGCCTCGGTGGCGTAGTTGACTAACGCGCTTGTCATACTGAGCTGCTAGACTGCTGAGGACGGGGAGATCGAGGTTCGAATCTCGGTCGGGTGAATTGGGGGTGGTTTTTCCTAAATGGTTTTCCACTCTCCCTCCACGCAAATGCGGGTTCACTTCCTCTAATTCAACCTTCCCAAGTCCTAATCCATTAGAGTAATTAGTACTTAAAGCGTATAACCCGAACGGGTAGTAAGACGCGGTGATAAATATTATTATTATTATTATTATTACAGAATACGGACTTACTGATAAGGACTCTGTGGCATTGATTTCTTACAGACACGGAGTCTGTATCAGGGCCTTTAACGTGAGTGTTGGCGAAAATCAAGGCCGCCAACATAAAAACTGTCTCACAACAAAAATATATTTAAAATTAATGTTAATAATAAGTGGTAAAGGGGGAACTAAAATAATATCAGCGTCATTGACTAAGATTGTATAATATATGATTGAAAATTAAGGAAAAATAGGAAATTTCTTAACGTCTTTTTTTTATTACCGCGTCTTGATAACCGTTCTGCTTGCATTCATTTATTGAGAAGGTCTACCACAAACAAAACTACAATTTATTTAAATTCTGTATAAAAATATAATTTAATAATGTTTTTTGAATGAACCCTTTATTTATTTTAGAGATATATAGTACGAAGTGAAAAGAAGTCAAGCCATTTTCCATTAAAAAAATACAGCAGATTTAAGTATGACTTTATGCACACATTTTTAATTATAAACAGCACTAGTTAATATTGGTTATCCGCTGAGCACGAATATAAGCCCAAACAGCCTTATATTAGTGATGGGCAGAATCGGATGAATAGAATCGATTCATTCGATTCTGTCAAAATCATTCGAACGAAAACAGTAGCCGACGCGAGTTGGCCGATTCATTCTCTTACCACTATCTTGCCAGAAGTGCTGAGGAAAATCGACCTTGTGATTATGAATGTTTCCAGGCTATCTCTATACACGTCTTAATTTCTATTAGGTTCATCTTCAATAAATAGTCCACATTGCTACACAATAATCTACCTTACGCATTCGAATGATTCTAAGGTTAATTTAATACAAAGTCCAAGTGGTTGTACAGTTTACAATCGAATAATAGCTAAAAATAATTCGAATGTAAATTACAAAATTATTCGATTATTTTGCTACATTACTACGTGGATTGTTCTTTTTCATTTCCTTAAAATTTTACCTTCCTAACTAACTAATCGCATATAGCACGAATGGTTAGAGAGATAATTTTTTTTAATGTTGTCTTAAATTTATTAAGTAGATATATACTTTTTATGTATTTAATAAAATATCCCGGGCGTAATATTCAGAACAGATCGTATTATAATTTTATTCACTGAAATAATTTTACGATTGTAAACTTATACATTTTTGTTATGTTTAGGAAATATCAAAGGGTAAATTATTTCGACTCTTTTAAACACAAAGGGATGTTCTTTATTTAATTATTAATCATACGCAAAAGTATTTATATTAATTGCAAGCTACTTATGTGACTAATGTGTTCACTCTATAGTATTTTGTTGTGGCTGTAATTTGGACTTTGACACTGTCACAAGGAACTAAATAGTGATATAAAAGTGTTGATAAGCTGCAAACGCAAAGGAATGCGTGTTGGGAGATTCGACAGCAGTGTATAGAGAATAGTAGCACAAAGCAAAACGAGCAACTAATAACTACTTTTAGAAGTAGTAAATATTCGATTATTACCGACTCTTTACTACTACTTTCAATTTATTCGATTATTTTTCAAAGAATCGAATGATTATTCGATTCTTAAAATCATTCGATGATGTCCATCACTACCTTATAATTTAAGCGAATCATAGGATCGATCTAGGGAAGATCGATACAATACACTCGATCTTTAGCCTGAATCGATACTACGCCTCTTGATCTAGTCGATCATGAGAATCGATTCAAAGTCTATGAATCAAACATCCATAATTTGTCGAGGAGTAAGAGAAAATAATAATTTACATACATTAAAATTACTAAAAAAATGAATGGCGATAAAACGGCCTTAATATTTCGATACAAGTACCATATCAATACTCTTCTTCCGCTACTGAAAATGAAGACCGTATTGATCACTCTACTTTAGAGTAACCTCGATGCGTTTCTGAGTTCCTAGAAGAGTACTCGCTAGCCGTTCCGTCTTATGGCGGTGGTAATATCCAAACCAGCAAGGAAAAAAAAAAGAAAAAAAAAGAAGTTTGACCGCCATTTTGAAGGTGTACTGGCTTTTGTTTTGTTTACTTCATAGCTTAACATTAAGATAATATTGGTCTGCAACTTAATTTTATTTATTTATTCGTGTGTTATTTTATATTTATCTTTTAATTTTTTATGAGCTATTTTTCTTTGATGCTTCATCAAATTGTAACTGGTTATCAAAATATTTCACAACAAAATAAATAAACTTGTTCATTTTTTAATTTAGGAACTATTAATATTATATCGATATTAATTTTTATATATATATATATCTAGCACCACATCTTGCCACCTGTTAAGGTTATGCACATATATACTAATTAGGGTAATGAGTTAAGGATGAGGAAAAATGAAATGAGTAAGTGTACCCACATTTGAGTGGAGAGTGTGTGAAAACCACCAAACTGGGATTCTAACTCAACCCAAATCTTCCTGTCATCGACATTCTAGTTTATAGCGAGAGTGATGCCTGAGACCATGCGGCCACTGAAGCAGTTGTTTTTTTTTTCAAAAAATGTTTCAAGTGTGCTTATTTTGAATAATTTTTGAATAAAAAACAAAAGCTATAAATGTTATCAAAAATTATATAATAACTATAATATATATAATTTCATCATAAAAAAGTATATAATATGATTACAATTATATCATAAAAATATTTATTATAAATATATATATTATATATACAATATAGGTATATATATATATATTATACATAATTTATATATTAATTAATTCTGTAATAATATATTTAATAATAGCTAATGTTTAGGTAATATAAATTGTCACTTTATATTGCCTAAACGTTAGTTTTTAAGGTCTCTTAAATTTGAATTCCCGCCAAAGCTTACGATTTTTTTTATTAGAAATTACTAAGAGTTGTACAATTTTACAAAACCTTTCTCTTAATTTTTGTGATGTTAAAGCTATTCTGATTTAAAAAATGGTTGATTTATAATTTATTTAATAGTACAAATGGACTTGATTAATTTTTAAAATTCCACTTTCTTCATAAGAATACATTGTAGACTCTGACGTCATACCCCCACAATGGCATACAGCGAGTACTCATATCTAGGTTATTCTACCCTACTTTTGCACACGGCGCCATCTCAAAGGCAAATTATTATAAAATGTTTAAGTTTATCAAAAAATTAATATGGTAGAAAATAGAACAAAGTGTTTTCAGCGAAACAAATTAAACGGACTTATATAACCTTTTGTTATATTATGTTTTAATCTATTACGTCACAAAGAACAAGGTGCAACCAAGGATAATGTCGTGCGCAAACAAGTAGGGCTACCGATATTTCTGCGATATATCGACATAGACGCGCCCTGCTAGTGACAAGAAGCACACATTCAGAGATTATTACAGACAATGGTGTGGCCAAAGCGCGACTCAACGCATCTAGCGAGCAAGGACAAAGAAACAAACGCAGGTATATCTTTGAGAAAATAAAGTCCCTCGATCTCTATCACACGAAAACAAAACGCAAATCGGGCCTTAAACATTTTTTTCTTTCAAAACACTAATATAAAATAGATTTATTCAAAATCTATTCAATACCAGGGTTAAAGCTTATTTATTTTAGTAAATTTTATAATTGTTCAATAATGTGTTTCCTATGTTACCTTTATTGTATTGCACCAATGAAATTGTAAAAATAAACGTACGCTAATTAAATACAACGATAAATATAATATTCAGACAAGGTGTTAGTTTGTGGAATTACATTCAAAATATTAGAAGACAAATATTGTTAGGATTTAATAAGAAAAACAGAAAACTGTACATTTCAATGCTGTCGTAGGCAAAATGGCGGCCTAGCTGGTATGATCAATGCTACAGTGCTGGTGACTAGCGGCGTGATGTGGCAAACGAGCCCGAAATTCAAATCCCACTTTCATAACGTTTTGTCTATATTTTTTTAGAAAATATTAAGAGAAACAACAACCTAGTATAACTTGGTTAGGTCTAGTATACAAACAATTCATTTTTGAAAACATTTTCACGGAAATAACACTATCACACCAGACAACCCATTTGACACTCGAAAGTTCATTACCTCGCTGACAAAATTACGCCACCTATCGCTATTTTGAGCTTATTCTTTCCAGACTATCTCACTACACCCTATCTCTCTCAAATCTATCCATATTTTATCCTCCCGTCTGTTGCTTTCCAGTGGTCTTCTCCCATTGGGTTTGCATTTCAATATTTTGAACACAGTTCTAGATTCTTCCATTCGCACTGTATGACCTGCGACATTTTATTACCCTAACCTAATGTCTGGTGATTATTACATGGTATGCAGCTGATCAATGAATAGTCTTCATCCATTTTTGGACCTAATATTTTCCTAAGCACCTTGTTTTCGAAAACTCTAGAATTTATTTTCATCGTTTAAGGTAATAGGCCACGTTTCACACCCATAGATAATGGGTAAAATTATGGGTTTGTATATTCTGAGTTTGACATTTATTGACAGCAGATGAGATGCCAACAACTTACTGGCCGAGTAGTAACAAGCATTTCCCCAGCCGTTTTCTTTTCCTAATTTACAATCTAAAATTGTTCCGAAATATTTGAATTTGTTAACCCTGTTGAATGATATGTTGTCTAAATTATCGTCCTCAAATCTGTGTACATAAAAGGAAAATATGTTAAAATATTAGCAAGATGTAATTTCAAATTT
Organism: Timema douglasi; assembly: GCA_901482245.1. Classification (NCBI taxonomy): domain Eukaryota; kingdom Metazoa; phylum Arthropoda; class Insecta; order Phasmatodea; family Timematidae; genus Timema; species Timema douglasi. The sequence continues at coordinate 25,603 of CABEEJ010005150.1, forward strand.
AGAAAACAATAACGTTAATTGATGATTTCACTGGGTATCATTCAATATTTCCTGAAAGATTCAATCTCTGAAATTTGTAAATGTATATATCCATCCCAATTTTTATTAACATTTAATTTTCTCAGACAGAGAAGGTTAGGTTAGTTTGTTTCATAACATATAAACAAGTATTTTATACTCAAACATATATTTTGTTTAATAGTTTATTTATACTAATTGTTTGCATGATATGTTATGAATAAGAAACTAACCTAACCTTTCATGTCTAAGAAAATAAATATTAATAGACGTGATGAATACACCATCGGTCGCATGTCGTCTTGCGATATTTGCTTCCTGAGATAAAATGTTACTAAAAATATGCAATTTATTAGGTTTGACACGCTTTGTATGGGTTGTATTAAGATTTAGTTAATGAAAATTATACTTAAGACCATCGTAAACTTTTATTTTTGGGAGAGATTTAAAGTAAATTGGCAAAATTTGTACTAACGCCATAAGGCGGGAGTCATCTGAGAGAGGACTATATAGGAAAATTTGTACTAACGCCATAAGGCGCGAGTCATTTGAGAAAGGACTATATAGGATAATATGTCTACGCCATGAGGCGCGAGTCATCTGAGAGGACTATATAGGATAATATGTCTACGCCATGAGGCGCGAGTCATCTGAGAGGACTATATAGGATAATATGCCTACACCATAAGGCGCGAGTCATCTGAGAGAGGACTATATTGAAAAATTTGTACCAACGCCATAAGGCGCGAGTCATTTGAAAGAGGACTATATAGGATAATATGTCTACGCCATGAGGCGTGAGTCATCTGAGAGAGGACTATATAGGATAATATGCCTTCGCCATAAGGTGCGAGTCATCTGAGAGAGGACTATATAGGAAAATTTGTACCAACGCCATAAGGCACGAGTCATTTGAGAGAGGACTATATAGGATAATATGTCTACGCCATGAGGCGTGAGTCATCTGAGAGAGGACTATATAGGAAAATTTGTACTAACGCCATAAGGCGCGAGTCATCTGAGAGAGGACTATATAGGAAAATGTGCTACGCCATGAGGCGCGAGTCATCTGCCAGATAGATGACTACAAGAAAAACAGCACAAATAGTACTGGTTCTTACTTTTGTTTTTCATTTTTTTTATCGATATTTTATTTAAAAAAAATCCTACCAAATTACAAATATATAAAAAATTACTAAGTACTAAAAAAACTTAGCGAATGCTATACTTGGAGCTTGTATACTACACATTTAGGGGCGACTCATCCACGAGATGATGATTGGGCGCAAGTCATCCAAGAGATTATTACTACTGTTATGACCTTGGTATTCACTGCATCACGGCTCTGACTCGACTTCTCGGTGGAGGGAGGGAACTAAGAAGATACTAGGAGGTGGACCGCACACCACCCCCTGGCAACCTACGTTGCTAAGTCATCTCTCAGCTGACATGCGACCAATGGCAGGTTAAACAAAATACCCGTAAGGGGGGGCCATTCCAAATAAATTTTAGGAGAATCCAATTTTCTAACATTAAATGGGGGAGAGGTTAGAATTAGAATGTCCCTAAAAATTTTGTTTTGTTGTAGATATTAATTAATATGTTCACCTCTGACAAGACATCTTGTGAATGTGGGGAATGCCAGGCCTCCACCGTGGTTCGGATCCCACGTTAAACTGTAGGTCCTACCATTTCATCTCACAATCACCCTACCATTACACATTAGTGTAAAGTGTGTATAACCCGAACGGGTAGTAAGACGCGGTGCTAATATTAATTAATATGTTGGAGCACTAATTATTTTGGCTGACTTTAACAAAATACTTTTAAAACGTCCTAAATAATAAAAACATAAAAAGTGAGCAGTGATTTATAGCAGTTTGAAATAATATGAGTGTAGCATATATATGTTTCACAATAGTCCCCCTGGACATAAGATTTCAAAAAGGCCTAGTTAATAGTCATACATGCACAAACATACTATTACAATCCAACCATTCATTGCGGCAGACATCTGGGCTCTCAAAGGCACTCAAACCGTTCCATCAACGCACTTGAACTCATCAGCTGTCTAGTACTATTTACTCTGTGGTATCAACATCGCGCACCGTTGATGATGAATATTATTACACATAACTATATTAACAGTGGTTGATTTCTAAAAATATATGTACCAGGGGGTCTGGACCCCCCATCCCCCAGATTATTTTTTTAATTTTAGCTTCAAAATACGTGTTTTAAGACATTATTTTCTTCTAAAACCAGAAGAAAATGTTTTAAAACCCATCGTAATGTGATTGTGTTTGACTAAATTTTGTGTTTGCCTTAATAGAGGTACCAGAACACCGGGAGTTAAGCACCGAATTTTAAATTTTATAACTCTTTTTTTGCCTAAATATTATTCATTATAAAACCCGCCTCGGTGGCGTAATTGGCCAACGCGCTTGTCGTGTTGAAGCTCAACTGCTGAGGACGGGGAGATCAAGGTTCGAATCTCGGTCGGGTGAACTGGGAGGGGTTTTTCCTAAATGGTTTTCCACTCTCCTTCCATGCAAATGCAGGTTCACTTCCTCTAATTCAACCTTCCCAAGTCCTAATCCATTAGAGTAATTAGTACTTTAAGCGTATAACTTGAATGGATAGTAAGACGCGGTGCTAAATATTATTATTCATTATAAAATCAAAATAATAATAATTATTATTTTCAATATTTTTGAGAAATAAGTGTAGGCCTAATTGTTTTTATTTTCTCAGTCAACAGCTCATCTGAGCAACACAGCGCTATATTCAGATGATTCATTCAATGTGTAGTGCAAAGTTTACTCGATTATACTCTGGGTAGTTCTAGCGCCGGCCATCACTTGACTCTCTCACAACTAGGCTCACGTTTGATGAAAAGTATTATTAGCAAGGAAATGTTTGTCCCCAGGGGTACAACGTGGGGAGCCCCGGCGATGCACAAAATGTCTGTGCGCCACCTGCAAGTGTGGGGACAACTGCCGTTGTCGGCGACGCGTCACCGTCACGTACAGTCCGGTGTTTAACTTCTTCACCGACACCCTGCCGTGACCGGTGGGGCCCTTCTTCAAGAAAATACTCCAGTGACTGCTATCATTCAGTAAAACTAAATTTCAAATTGTGTGTCATGTTTATAATTGTGTTCTCGGTAACTGTTCAATAGTTCCCCGTCAACACGTCATGACCTCCATTTACCTTGCTCGGTTCCACTATTGTGGTGCTTATAGGAGAGAACCGTAGTGGAACCAGTCAAGGTAAATGGAGTTTACTTTTGTGTTGATAATATCATAATAAAATTGAGTTTGTTCATTGTTATTTGTACTCCTGGACTAATTTAATTGTTGTCAAGTGCAGAAAGAAAAAGTATAATTTATAATCGAAAGTGTATTCCTTCCTTCTCCCGTTGTGTCAGAGCAACTGTTTCTACCGACTCGGCAGTTGGCCAAACTGAAGCTCTCCAAATAAATACTAAACTGTAAGATTAGCCCGAAACCTGGAGAACACGATATTTAAAAATAATAGCTGGCATTGTAACGAGCTACAGGAGACTGGAGCATGAGTAGGAGTGTTTGTATGTTCATTTCCCAACAATATCAACTGCTTCTGTGGTCACATGGACTAAGGCGCCACTCTGGTGTTGGACTAGATCGCTAATGACAGACAGATTGGAGTTCAAATCCTGGCTGGCTGTACTGAAGGAGGTTTTACAAATTGTTTTCTACTCTCCCTCCACGCAAACACAGGTACATTTCATCTAAACCCAACCTTCCTCATCAGCGCTAATAGTATCTTTGCTTATAACCTGAACGGGTAGTAAGACGATCGTGGTCGTGAAACATGTTCTCGTATCTAAAGACTAGTACTGTTTGCGGACAAGAACCGTAGGTTGTTTGAAAACTAAGTGTTTAGGGAAATATTTGTTAGAGAGAGGCATGAAAATAATTTAACATTTGATTGTCCCTGGACTCTTGTGGTTAGCTCCATATACAGTATAACTTGGTTATAACCAGCACCAGCAAACTTCACATTTCCTTGTTATAACCAACATCTTAGCTCAGCTGGCTTGTCTGCCTATTAATTATGGCTTGAGTAAAAATGTGACCCAAACCATAGGCTCGAAAGAGTAATGGATGTAAAAAATAAAAATAACCACTACTCACTATATCGGTAATGAGCTAAATTTATCGACTTTTTCCATGCATTCTCAGTAACTCGAAAAAAAAAGTACAGTAGAGTTGGATATAAACACATAAAAGGAACAAACACAACAGAGAGTACACTTTACACTGCTGCCACTGGACAGAGAGGTATCAAGTGTTACAGCCAAATAACCAAACTATGCTTCATTCTATCAGGACTTGGAGGGAGTGTGATATTCGCAACAAATGTACATCAACAAGTGAAAAGAGGTTTTTCTAATAAGGATACATTACATGTTTGCATCCATTGTCCATTTCCTCTATGTTAACCCTTTTACATGTTCCTATCTATGAGTATTATCATTAATTGCTACGTTCCTTTCTTTAGGAAGTTGTGAAAGTTTCCCTCCCTCCTGATGAGGTCTGATAATATGAAACCTAGGTCACGGGTTTGGGCGGTAACAAAGGATTTTCTTCCATTGATAAAAGTAACTCCTCCACCCCCTGTACAATATAGAGGAAACCTAACGATCAACATCAACTGATGATAATATGTGCCTAGCTGTTGTGTGAGTAACAAGGACACTGGGAACTCAGCAAGAACACTGGGACACAAGGAACTCACCCTGAGCAGCAAGAACACTGGGGCACAAGGAACTCACCCTGAGCAGCCAGGTGAGAACAGACTCTCTGTAGGGCACGAACCTCTTCTTTTCAGCGAGGGCCGAGATCACCTTCCCAAGAGTCAGCAACGAACAGTTGATACTCACACCTTCCTAAAAGAAACAATCATACATGAGTCACTTGCACCTGGGACCTGCAATTGACAACCTGCCAGCAATGACTATTTTTGTGGTGTTGTGTGACTCACCTTGTGTCTGTGTTGTGATGTGTGACTCACCTTGTGTCTGTGTTGTGATGCTGAAGACGGACTATTGTCCATCCTCTCACTGCCAGCGAGATCCACCAATGTTATCTGACTCCTCCGAGAAAAGACGTGACTCTCTCCTGCCACCAGCTCTGTCTGTAAATATTCAGACACTCGTCAAACACTCATTAAAACTAGTTCATCGTCAACAGTCAAATTAACATTTAGTGTGTCTACCTGTGTCTTGGTCAGAGTGACGGTGACGATGACGTGGGACCTGGAACTCTTATTGTTCATGGCAGTAGCCGCCATGGATCTGTGTTTGTTGCCGACCAGCACCCAGTTCTGGAACAATAGTCCGAGGTCAGCTCTAAGCGACACCATCTTGGGCGTATCTTACGAACATGATAGTGACAATGCCCTCCACTTGGTCCTGTTCAACACACCTGTATGTCTACAAGGTCGGTGACAGTCACAGAGGTCAGCCCCACCACTTGGGGCCCCAGCCGCGGATGTTCCCGGACTCTGAGCGAGGTCCTGGTTTCGTTCAACAAGTCCTGGATCTTCTCCTGGTAGACCTCGTAGTAACAGAGACTTACTTCAGTGCCTGGCCCGATGCCTGAGCGACCGAACAGGTCACGGCAGAACCGAGGGATTATGCCCTCCTTTTGCGGGTCCCCGCTGTCCCCCATCAAGCTACACATTAACAAACTTTAAATATCAACACACGTTGGTTTGTAAATCACCTTTACAAGTCAAAGATAAGTTGTATGATAAACAAATCGAAAGATTATCAGTTTGGTGAACCACAACATTGAGTTACCTAATACAGCGCCTGTACACATTTTACTGATGGCCAGGTTTGAACTATGATGCAGGCATAAATGGAAAATTACAAACCAATAAATTTATGTTACAAAATAACTAAATATGTTTCTATAAGTAAAACCTCTTTTCGCTTTGTGAGGTAATTGTAATATATTAAGAAAAAGGTACAGGAAAGGTAGATAGAAACATATAAAAGGAACTTAAATAAATACAGTTCACACTTCAAACACTGCTGACACTGGACAAAGAGGTAATGGCTGCCTTTTGAAGAAAATAGATCACTACCGCCCAATCCCCTGACCTAGGTTTCATTCTATCGGAACTCATCAGGATGCATAAGGCTATAACCTCAACAAGAGTTGCGCCCCCCAGGTTGGTAACTCTTGCTCTAGTTAGTATATCACTCACCTGTACGTCTTCCCAGAGCCCGTCTGCCCGTAAGCCAGGAGACAGGCGTTGTATCCGTCAAACAAGTGGTCCATGAGAGGCTGCACCAGGATCTGATACAACTCTTCTTGCCCCGTCGAGTTCAAGGAAGGACAGAAACAATGGTCGTACTTGAAGGTGTAGCCGACTCCCGTACCGCTGGTCACAGTCACATCGTTACCTGGTGTGGACAGAGAGCACTCTAGTGACTGGAACTACAACTAACGCATGCCTTGCTTGTCAGTCCCTAGAGACCTGTGTTCATGTCCTAACTAGTACTCACCGTGCATCGCAACAATACTGGCAACGGCCGGGTCATTGCTCTCTGCGGCAGTTAGCGGCCTCACCCTCACTGCGACCGTCAAGTTAATGGCCTTCCCTCCTGGGGAGTCTGCCCTCTTGGGAGTGTTGGCCTCCAGGCATTGGTGCCGTGTCTGTCTCACCAGCGAGGGGGATGATTGCGATCGCAAGAGCAACCCCATGCGGGGCACCGGTGTACACGCCAGATGGGAGCGAGGGATGGGGGGACGGAACCTGTTGATAGCCGGTGTTCTGACGCTGCTGACGCTGACAGCGCGCTGCTCTCTCTGGAGTTTCTCACCACGCTGACTCGTGCTTGAAGAAGAGTCATCAGCACAGTTAGTCAATCTAGTAGTGAGTTATTTCACACCTAACTCTGCTGGTGACAAATATCACCGAGTGTACCTTGTGGTGTGAGGCAGGGGTGCAGAGTATGTCCGAACGCGTGAACGACGTTCGGGGTATATTAAAGCAGTCCTGGGGAAATTTGGGGCAGGGAAAGGTCCAACAATTTTGTTGAGGTTTTTAGTACAGTCTGGTTCTGATATTAGGGGCTAGAATAATATGTCGGAGATAAGAAGTCAGAGGTTGAGATAAGGGGCAGGGGAAAAATCTAATAATTGAACCTGGCTAATGGCGTGATTGAGGGATGAGGCATCAGTCACCTACCTTAGGGTGTTTGGTAGCCATGGAAGGCAGTTGGGGGGGGAGGGAAGGATGAGCGATGTTTTGTTTTAGTTTGAATTCAGTCACCCCATCATATTTTGGCCTAATTACACGGCGATGTGTGCGCAGTTTATTTAAACTTGTGACATGCTTGTAATAATTGTGTAGCCATGGAATTGTTGTTTTTAGTGGACCTATTAAGGTTTATACAATAGATAAATGTTTATGAAAAATTATATGGTTTAGTGAAACAAATGTTTATTATGTCAACTCTGATTATTTTGAATGGTGTGGCAGACATGATGAACTCAGATATTTATTAAACATCCCCAGGAAAAACCTGGAAGTAAGGATCAAGGGAGTATAGCAAGTTTTATAAAACATAAATTATGTGATCAGGAAAAACTCAATAGTCGTAAATAGCGACAGTATTTCCCCTAGTGTGGTTGATAGTGATAGACCTTGCAGTAGTGGAGAGTCTATGACACTCAATAATTAAACCAAGTCCTCCCAGAATTACACTCCATTACCTCGTTTTCACTCAAGATGTAAAACACACAAGGAAATGGGAGAAAAGTACATTTTTTATAAGGTAGCTACTATAAAAATAACTATGAATAAAAGACGGTTTAAATTTAAATTTTCCAAACTATGTAGTAAGTAATAATACTTATTCCCTCCAGCCTCTATAAAAAAATTCAATGTTTTATTTTGAGTGCTGTGGTTTTTGGGTATTTTTTTAAAATTAAATGTTCTGGATAAATATTGGATCTGCGAACATATTGTGCAGCCCTGGTGTGAGGTTCATAACATCCTGATGAAACAGCCCCACAACACACAATTGAGCTAAACAGTGAAGCTTCAAGCTCTGAACACAAGATAATTTAAAAGTTACTCGTTTTGGTGGTCATATGGTTTCAAAAGAATGGCCCGCTAATGATGGGGTGGTTGAGGTTCAAATCTTGTTCTGGTGGTTTTCCACTCTTCCTCCATGCAAATGTGAATACACTTCCTCTAAATTCAACCTTCCTCATTCCCTATCACATTATTGTGAATAGTAGCCTACATAAGTTTATCTCCTGAATGGGTGTTAAGATGCAGTGCTAAAAGTTCCCCTGAAAGGTATACAATTAAAGATGAGAGCACTTGAAAAGTTAGCGATCCTTTGGACCAGTACAACCACCTACCAACCATCTTGTAAACTACAGTAGCCCCATGACTTCTTTGGTGCTGACAGCTAAATGCTTTGAAAAGTTACCAAACCAAATAATGTATCCCTACGCTGAGCCATGTGATCTGCAAAAACATGTGTTTAGCAGCCGTCATTTCTGAGTCAGCTGTGAGCTGTCAGTCAGCACCAAAGTAGTCATGGGGCCACTGTATGTGTAGTGTAATCTATTATCCTTCATGTGTGTGATTAAAAGTTTTATTACCGCGGACGTGAAGCCGGAACACCTTCAGCTTGGACTCCTCCGTGTCTCTACTGTCCTCCATAAATGGCTCAGTGTATCAGTTGGTAGTAACAAGTCTACTGCTGTACTTCAGCTTGGACTCCTCCGTGTCTCTACTGTCCTCCATAAATGGCTCAGTGTATCAGTTGGTAGAAACAAGTCTACTGCTGTACTTCATGGGGAGCTTCTGCCATCGTCACTTTATATATGTATATTTTAATCCGCGTCGGTGGCATAGTTGGCTAACGCACTTGCCGTGTTGAGCTAGACCGCCGAGGACGGGGAGATCAAGATTTGAATCTCGGTCGGGTGAACTGATGGTGGTTTTTCCTAAATGGTTTTCCACTCTACCTCCAAAGCAAATGCGGGTTCACTTCCTCTAATTCAACCTTCCCAATTCCTATTCCATTAGTGTAATTAGTACTTAAAGCGTATAGTCCGAACGGGTAGTAAGACGCGGTGCTAAATATTATTATTATTATTTATATGTTTAATTAAAGTTGTTAATTCAAATTAAAGACGTTGCTCCTAAAGAATAAAAAATGTTATATTTAGGCCCTACTATGTATTGTTAAAGGCTAATTCTTGAAGTCAAGAGTCGATGAGGTGTATTTTTACCGACTAATGCCCAGACCCCGACTTCCCGACCCTGGTTATCATACTAACCCAATCAACATTTTGAGTAAATTTTACTAATATTAATCCCTATCAAATTTAAAAGTTTTCAACACAGTGTTTGCTACCCCCACAGGTTATAAACATATGTATTCTACTAATTATGCTAATGAGTTACGGGGTAAGAAAGGTTGAATTTAGAGAACGTACACACATTTGCATGAAGGGAGAGTGGAAAACAATTTAGTGTAAACCACCCTCAGTACATCTGACCAGGATTCAAACCCCGATCTCCCTGTCTTTAGCAGGCTAGTCCAAGACAAGAGTGACACCTTAGACCATGTGAACACAGGGGCGGGTGTATAATATGTTTTACTGTGTTATTACAACAACGTATGTCCTAGTGAGGACATGGTCACACCGTATGGCTCCAAGGACGCGGGATGGGGTACACCGGTATTGCTGGTGAAAATTACGAAGGACCTCCACGTCGTTGCTGGTGCAGCTTACAAGAGTATGTGACAAGGAGATAGCAGATAAGTGGAGAGTTCAGGAACAGCCTATGCCTAGCACTGTGTCACATTTTCAAAATTATATCTCTTAGCCTTCATTAGATTTAAACATATTTAGTTTTTTTATAATTATTATTATTATTAGCACCGCGTCTTACTACCCGTTCGGGTTATACGTACTCACGCTAATGTGTAATGGTAGGGTGACTGTGAGATGAAATGAAGGACCTACAGTTTAACGTGGAATCCGAACCACGGTGGAGGCCTGGCATTCCCCACATTCACAAGTTGTGATTAATACACGTCTTGTCAGATGTGGAGGAAGGGTTTGGTAATCAGATAAATCTGTGCCGGGACCGAGGATTGAACCCCGGCCGCCAGCACCGAAGTCTGACACCTTACCCCTAGACCGCCAGGTCACCTACTTTTTTATAATTCCTCGAATATACCTTATATAACTTAATACAAGTTTGTAGAGGTGGCTTATTTTATAGCACTAGTGTAATGGGATATTTACTCGTTTGGATGCTAAACAAAATAAAATATTAAAATGTTGGGTCTAAACTGTTGTAGGATAACTATTTTAAAATTAATATTTTCAGGGACAGCTGTTCTAAAGTAACATGTTGGGAATGGAAACGATATTGTGGTTGTGAATTAAACTGTAGGCTACATAATATAGATTGTAGACGTGGTATTGAATAGTGTCGGAAAATTATGTCCAGTGTAAGAACCAGCCAGTTTGAAAAATATCTGAAAATTCAAATAACAACTAAGGTAAAGAAAAAGTCGAAATTAGTGAGAAATAATAATCGTTGGGCAAGATGTGAATTTATATTTAAACGTTCTAGTAGCTGAATTATTTTATTAATTAATGCATGGTAATTTCAAATTATAAGAACATATTTATCATATCGGGGTCAAAATTGCAAACAAAATTAGTCCAAGGCATTAATCTTATTTCTTCAACCAATAACAAGACGTGTATTAATCACAACTTGTGAATGTGTGGGATGCCAGGCCTCCACCATGGTTCGGATCCCACGTTAACCTGTAGGTCCTTCATTTCATCTCACAATCACCCTACCATTACACATTAGCGTAAGTGCTTATAAACCGAACGGGTATTGAGACGCAGTGATGATAATAAAAATAATATATCTTATTTCGGGACGAATAATTAAGTTAGTCTTAGTTTTAGATTTTACATAAATTATTTTCATACCTTGATATAGCTTTCTCTTCAAAAGGATTCGGTCCAAATATTGGTGATGGTGTGGACCCTGTAGCCGAACAATTGGCTATACTAGCCATAGCTCATTTAAAGTTTATTGTAAATTCAATCATTCATTTACTTTAGAGTAGTATACACTTGTTTAAATTGTTGTCAGCTTTAACACCTTTCCTATTGGGCTAAAGTCACAACCGTTTTGTAACGTTTAGCCAAAATAACAAAGTTAAACTTTTTCAAAAGATAAATATAACGTTTAAATTTATTAGATAGATGGTAAAAATATTTATGGGGATAGGTTTATATTAAAACATAAAGCTGGGTGTATATTCATAATAACGCATTACTAATAGTGAATTATACATAGTGCACAAGAAATTGAAATACATAATTTTCAATTATAGATTTTATAACCGATACATAATGAATAGTGTAAAATGCAAATAGTTTATTTAACTTGAACTTCTTATTCTTTATGCATGAGCTAATGAGAATGTGTGGACAGGATATACCCAATTAAACGCCAGTATCGTATACAAGCATATTAAAATAATTTGCTTCTGCATTCATCTTCATGTTTTAAATGCATTGTGATCCCATACTTATTAGTTATTGATTAATTTTCTTTTCTTAGAGTCAATAACTTCGGTTGTATGTCTATTTGAAAGTTTATAGGAAACAATACATGTTTATATTGATAAATAGGTCTACCATAATATTCAAGACAATAATAAAATCAGAGAAATACTTAATGAATTGAAACAAGTAGTTGCAATTTCTCCAATACTTTTCAATCTATCCTTAGAGTATACTATTAAAGTAGTGCAAGAAAGTAGGAAAGGCTGGATGTTAAAAGGTTCGTTTTAGTTATTAGGAGACGTGGATGATTTAGCCGTGTTCACATTCTACCATACTTCCATGTGGAAATAAAAAATTCCGTAAAAATTTAGTTACTATTTGAAAACTCCCTTATGAGATCAAGGTAGGATGGAAGAAGGAACAATCCGGGAGCCAAGAAATGCATGCTATTACTCTGTCAGTAATCTGTTTACATAGATATTGCCTGCTCTCAAGTAATGTAAAACTCAGAATATTCAAAACCGAGTTTTATTACTGGTTCGATCAATGTGCTTGTGAATCACGGTCTCTTACCCTTCGTACTGAGAAGAAATTTAGGGTGTTCAAAAACAAGGTACTTATGAGGTAGGGTGACCATACGTTCCGTGGTTTTTTTTATTGTCATGTCCCAGCCATCTCGTTTTTTATAAAAATTATAACATAATATTAAATATTGGTGTCAATCATAAATATATAGTTGTGAGGAGTTAGGATGCATGATATAAATAAAATATTTCTGTATCTGATGGATGGATAGATGCAAATATTTTCTAAAATAATTAAAAAGATATATATTTTTAAGATTTTGTATATTTTTGTAGCACCACGTCTTACTACTTGTTTATCTTATACGCCCATGTACTAATCACGCTCATCTTAAATCTAGGACAAACACAACATCTAGCACCCAGCCGTTAATTCATCACTGTGAAAAGATAAACGCACATTTCAGCAATGATACATTTTTTGGCAATGCCGGGAATAGAACTTGGGATCCTTAGTTCCGTAGGTATATTCCATTCACCGTAGGAAGTGACTTCTGAAAGGCCTTTTTCCCTACCACAAATCTACTATATAGTAGGATATTGGTAGGAAAAAAGACCTTTCAGAGAGTAATTCCTACCGTGAATGGAATATATATGCGCCACTGCCTGAGCTAAGGGATCGGACTATGGTTTATGTAACATAGAGTGTGTGTGATAAGTTTTATTAAAAATCATTGAAATACCTACATTTGTTGTACAAAGTAAATTCATCCAAAAGATAAACATGGTATGAGCATTATGAAATGCAGCCCTCATCTACATCAACCTAAAGGTTTTGGTGTGAGGTCTGTGAAGAATAATTTTAAGTTCACCATGTTTGTTATAAAAACAGAGTTTTAATAAATTTTTTGTGTGATATTTTTTTAACTTAATATTTCCCGCGTACCTCCACCCTATTCCCCCTACCCACCCAACCTAATTTTGTCTCACGGAATTATGGTCAGCCCATTATGAAGATATTTGGTCCCAAAAGGAATGAAGATATTGGAGAGTAGAAGGCACTACATAATGGCTACATACATTATCTATACTCATCACAAGTCATCTTACCACGAATTAAATAATCTAGAAGTGTTCAAGGTATTGACTGGCAAACTAAATAGGAAGAGACCATTGCGAAGACTTGTACGCAAAGAATAACATTAAAATGGACCTTAAAAATATAGAGTTAAATGAGATAGCTTCTAATGCCATGGAGGAATTGAGTAAATAATAAAATCAGAATCAGATAAAAATCAAATTCTGCTTAATAGTACAGTCGCAACCTAAATTTGGTTTGTTTCAAGTTTCAAAAGATACATTTAAATAAATAAAAAATTTACAGTAAAAACATTAGATTATTAAATTGCAGGAGATTGGAATATAGGCCTGGCCAAAACAGTAAATTTTATATCTCACCTTTGTAGCCACAAGTCTATATTATATGTTACATTTTCTATTTTATTGTTTACTTATTACTATTTTTAAACATACAGAAATTTTTAGATTGTTCAATTTTCTAAGCCTTTTGCCTGTAATAGGTCTACAACCCAACACACCCACTTATCAGACTCGCAATTACGCAACTAAGTTTTTTTTTTCTACAATAACAAATGTAAACACAATATTATGTCGGAACTGAATATTTTCCATCTCTTGCGAGTGCATAGTTACGTTTTCTTGCATTCAGCCAATCAGAAACAAATGATCAGACCACTATAATCCGATAAAATGAATAAACAGTTAAATAATCTAGGAGAACATTTTATTTTCTTGACAATAATTTGTAGTAGAATATATTATATTTTAAAACTAACTAATACAAACACTAATCTAATAGTGTATAATGTTTTTTATCTGAAGTGATATATGATTGAAAACTTTAATATGGATTTAATTATGTAGTTATAGTGTATAGTTGTGTATGTCTTCTCTTTGCCTTTTATATATTCTTTTTGTGTGGCACTTAAGTTTTAAAAATGTAAGTCAATGATACGGTCATAGAATGTGCGCTAGGCGAAATTTAGGCGCAATAAAAATTTAATATTGTTTTCAAAATGTCAATACAGGCTGGTTATGATTCTCACAAAAATGTATCAGAAACAAGAAATTTCCAAATAAATGTTGATTTTAATTTAACATAAATTAAAGTTCTTTTCAATAGACGTGTGTGTTGTTTATATTTTTAGGTAGTTGTGAGAGATTACACATTTTAATACTCAATACCCATGAAATAAGAGCGCGTTTATTTCGTACTGTATACTATTATTTTTTGTTATTATTGTTATCATCATTATTATTAATAGTAATAATAAATAAAATAAAACAATCATCTACATTATCATAATTTATTTGGATGATCTATTGATCATTATTTCAATGATTTTTTAAATTTATTTCTTCTATGGCATTGAAGATCTTGTCTTCAATAAGCCAGGAGCACTTGTATATTCCATTCACCGTAGGAATTGACTTCTGAAAGGCCTTTTTCCCTACCATAAATCTACTATATAGTAGGATATTGGTAGGAAAAAAGACCTTTCAGAGAGTAATTCTTACCGTGAATGGAATATATTTGATTTACGGCCTATTCCACTTTCTTGATTTTCTTATTAGTTCACTTTAGTTCTGACCCAACTAACCTAGCCCTATCTCACCACGAATATCGTCTACGAGATAACCGTGAAGACATATTTTGTTAGTCTCTACACCGACATATTTATATTTAGAAGGAAATTATACAGACTCCTCTACAAAGTAACGTTGTCTGAGCGTAATACATTAACTAACGAAAAGTCTGTAATATAATTAAGAAAGTAATTTCCCCGAGCCAACTGATGTACAGGGCAGGTCATGTTCGATGTATATTCTAATATTTCCAGAACGTGGCTTATTTCAATTATTCTATTGTCATAGTCTGTTATATTTATTATTTTATTCAGTGGTTAACTCGTCTTAATTCCTATTGGCGGAAATTACGTCTTACGACTTTTCATTGTAGAATGTCTATTTTGAATGTAAGAGGAACGTAATTACGAGTAAGCTTGCGATTGTATGATTATGAGTCCAACAAGTGGACATGTTGTTTATAGAAGAGCCACGAGGGGACTCAGAAATAAAGTTAAAAGTAAACATTTCATTTATGATTCAAATTTGAACAAACAATTATTTTTTTAGAACAATCTGGAACAAATTTGTTACTATCAAACATATTTTAAAAATTAGGCTTTTTAATAGTTGGGGAACAAACTTTCCGGTGTTTGAGAATTGATATTCAATTTCTGTTTAATTTAACACTCAGAAGAAGTGACGTTTTAAGGTCATCCTGGACTCTGGATCCGCTCATTTGTGTTTAATTCTAAATTCCAATTCTTTCGTCCATCACCTGACTATTTGGTGGGAGGGGGAGAAAGGATGGTTTCATAGACACTATCAAAAAGCTATGCGCCTGACCAGTGAAGAATATGTTGTAACCTAATACTTTAAAGAGTTAAATTTTGTATCACCATTGACGTACTATTTTTAAGGTACACCCTGTGAAAGTATGTTATTGTTATTTACAATTCCCAGTTTAGTCAAGAACTGAATGATAAAAGCGGGGTAAATTATTAACTTTCGATTGATGTCACAATGGTTCACAAAGACTAACTGTACCGAGCTGTTGTGACATGACTGGATCAGACTCCATAGTCATAACGTTGATATTTTCCTCAATTACTTCTATAAAACTAAAATATTTGTAAATAAAATACGTTATGTTTAAAATAATAATGATAGTTTTTATTAAATTTTCTAAAAAATAATTACTTTACAGGAGGGTTTTTAGCCAAATTTAAAAAAAATCTGTAAAAGATTTCCAATAAGGTTCGAAAGTGCATGACCAATCCACTGCTCCTAAGCTAAAATAGGGACTCACTAAATGGTGGAATGAGCTGACCAAACGAGCTTCAGAATTGTAATACCAGATGGGATAAACTGATACTCTTGTTTGAGTGACAGTGTCCACAGCCGGGAGTGCTTTCATTAACTGTCACAAGTTCAAGCTGTGAAAGAAAATAATAAGGGGTAATAGGGGAGGGGTGTTTGTCTACTCTTAATGTTAGAACCGAGTTCTTAAATTCTCCTCTAGTTTCAGGTATTGTCAAACCAATCAATCATGGAAGCTCCACGCAAAAATGTATTTAGTGAAGTGATGTGTTAAAGCGATTTACACCACGAGATGGATTCATCAAAAGTTTTAAAAGTCGGCCTCTTAGAGAAAATAATCAAACATCTTCTAGTTCACAACTAATCCACCAGAAAATTGATATAAGTTTGAAACCTTAACACAGTAAGATAGAAATTAAATAAATAATTACAAACTTCTTAATATATATATATATATATAATGTGGAAGTAATATTTAATTATTTAAAAAGTATTTAGGTGATTGTATTGAAATATTTACACTTTAATCTCCAGTCAAATATATAAAATCAAAAACATAGAAATTATGGTTTTAGAAAAATAAATTAATCAAATTGTATCTGTTTGAACAGCTTTCAAAGCAAATTAGAATTTCTTTAAAAAATATTTTTATATTAAAATACAATTAGAATTAGCCTTGCTTTAAAAAAAAAAAGATCCGTTGCACGGTTACCCTTATGTAAGTTAACGGTATAGCCGTGGAACGAAGCTTTACTTTCATAGATAAGGGATAGTTGGGTCCCCTTCTATAACATCTCAGTCCTATCCTTCGTCACGTGTTCATCTATTTCTAATCTGTGGTCTTCCGCCACATGACCGTCAGGCACCACGACTCAATTCACAACACGTCAAACTTTGAAATATGTTATCAAGTTGTCATTGAACGTTGCTAAAACTCTTGAATTACTCTGACTTGATCCCGGTAGTTTACTTTAACTTTAATTATGAGCGACGAAAGGTTATTCACACGAGCCTTCCTAAGAAACGTCGCCATAGGCACGATCATCGTATTAATTCTTCTTGATTTTCCTCGGTTGTGTCAGAGCCATGGCCATTCTCACGACCACGACGATGCGCCCTCCTTCAAGTACTCTCGACAGGCCAATCAACCGGACGAATCGCCTAAACAGATGAGAGGGGAGCATGAGACGGCGAACCTGTGGGTTCAGGCACTGGGTTCGACCCTCTTGATCAGTGCAGCTCCGTATTTAATCCTGTACTTGGTGCCGTTGGATAACAGCAAGGAGCGGGAGCCTCTGCTCAAGGTACAACCAATAGCGCCTGCTCAGCTCTAGAGCAACAAAGCCTTGTTTACAAGCTCTGTATCCTCATATGTTGTCTTTTGAGTCATTGAACTCCAATTTTGACCACAGGGATGGTAGGACTCCTGGCCATCATAGGCCCTACATCCCATTTTAGTCTCTTTTTTAAAAATTAGAATAATGATGTATAAATGCAAATAAAAAACTCGTGCACTAAATATGTTTTAATTTGTTGTGGGTGACCTGGCGGTCTAGGGGTAAGGTGTCAGACTTCTGTGCTGGCGGCCGGGGTTCAATCCACGGTCCCGGCACAGATTTATCTGATTGCCAAACCCTTCCTTCACCTCTGACAAGACATCTTGTGAATGTGGGGAATGCCAGGCCTCCACCGTGGTTCGGATCCCACGTTAAACTGTAGGTCCTCCATTTCATCTCACAATCACCCTACAGTAGCCCCACGGCTTCTTTGGTGCTGGCCGACAGCTTAAAGCTGACTTATGACAGTCAACATTTAGGTATATACCTAAATTTTGACCGTCAGAAGTGACAGCTGCTAAACACATGTGTTTGCAGATCATATGGTTCGGCGTAGGGATATATAATTTGGTCTGGTAGCGTTTCGAAGCCATCAGTCAGCACCAAAGAAGCCGTGGGGCTACTGTACCAAGCGTAAGTGCTTATAACCCGAACGGGTAGTAAGACGCGGTGATGATGATAATAATAATAATAATTTGTTGTGAAGGTCCTGTTGAGCTTTGCATCAGGGAGTTTACTGGGTGACGCATTCCTACACCTGATTCCCCACGCACTGGTGCCCCACGACCACACCTCGGAGCATTCCCACTCCCACGAGCACGCTCACTCGGCCGGCCACGGCCACGACATGAGATGTCGGATTCTGGGTGCTGCTGGGTATCATAGTGTTCCTGGTGGTGGAGAAGTTTGTCCGCCTGGTGAAGGGGGGCCATGACCACTCGCACACTTTGAAACCCCCCTCGGAGCAGGATACCAAGACCGGCAAGAACAAGAAGAACGGCGACAAGAAGACTGCGCGGGGGGAGGAACACAAGGGTGAGTCACTCGCACTCATCCATAGTGGTGAGACACTCTTAGGCTACGGTTGGTGTTAGTGAGTGACAAGGCTTGTTTCAGTCATACCTCCCGTCAGACCTGCCACATCTGCTGCTGCGTTACTAACCCCAAACCAGCGCTGTTCTATTAGAAACAAACAGAAGGAAAATCAAGAAGTGGATCCAATACCTTTCAACTTATTTTTCTTCAACTCTTCATTAAATTGACTGTATCATGTGCAGCTTCCTATGCATGTCCACCGAGTAGGTGGAAAACTTGTTTCTGTATCGTACATTTAGCTCGTAAAGAGCAATTAACAATTTTACTTGACTCTCACTCCACTTTTTGGTGGTGGGTATCACCGAGAGTGACATTTAACTCGCGCACGTCTCACAGAAACTATCAGAATGGTTGGGCTATTCTGTGAGACGTGGTGGAGAATGTGTTTAGACAGGCGAGTGTGGGTCTCAAAGAACAACTCGCAGGCGGTTTACATTCGTGACTGGCGTATTTGGCTAACGCGCGAGTCGTGTTTAGCTCGACTGCTGAGGACGGGGAGATCGAGGTTCGAATCTCGGTCGGGTGAACTGAGGGTGGTTTTCCCCTAAATGGTTTTCCACTCTCCCTCCACGCAAATGCGGGTTCACTTCCTCTAATTCAACCTTCCCAAATCCTAATCCATTAGCGTAATTAGTACTCATAGCGTATAACCTGAACGGGTAGTAAGACGCGGTGCTAAATAATAATAATAAAAAAAAATATATTCGTGATATCTTGCGCGAGATTACGTGTCGGTGTATCTGCCCCTAAGATGTCTAAAAGGCACTAACTAGTCCTACCCCCTTAATCCCTCAATACTTCCTCGTGTAAAGATAGATTGGGCTAACGCTGCGTTTGGTGATGTGGCCCCACAGGAGACATCGCAGTGGCGGGCTACTTGAACCTGGCGGCAGATTTCACCCACAACTTCACGGATGGACTGGCTATCGGAGCATCGTACTTGGCCGGTCGGAATATCGGTGTGGTCACCACTATCACAATACTGCTCCACGAGGTTCCTCACGAGATAGGAGACTTCGCTATCCTCATCCAGTCGGGCTGTAGCCGCAAGAAGGTGACATGTTGCTTGGATTTATCTTAGGTGGACTGTTGGCTCACGGAGCAGCAGTCGCTGTTAACCTGACTGTTAGCTCACGGAGCAGCAGATGCTGTTAACTTGACTGTTAGCTCACGGAGCAGCAGTCGCTGTTAACTTGACTGTTAGTTCACAGAGCAACAGATGCTGTTAACCTGACTTAGCTCACGGAGCAACAGATGCTGTTAACCTGACTGTTAGCTCACGGAGCAGCAGATGCTGTTAACTTGACTGTTAGCTCACGGAGCAGCAGATGCTGTTAACTTGACTGTTAGTTCACAGAGCAGCAGATGCTGTTAACTTGACATGTTAGCTCACGGAGCAGCAGATGCTGTTAACTTGACTGTTAGTTCACAGAGCAACAGATGCTGTTAACTTGACTGTTGGCTCACGGAGCAGCAGATGCTGTTAACTTGACTGTTAGTTCACAGAGCAGTAGTCACTGTTAACTTGACTGTTAGCTCACAGAGCAGCAGATGCTGTTAACTTGACTGTTGGCTCACAGAACAGTAGTCACTGTTGACACGTATTAAGTCGTCAATAGCTCCAAGTTTAGCTGACGCGCTCTGGGATTTAAAGAACTTGTTTTTGGTAATATTTCCTTGTTCTGGTTACATTTTCAAAACGAATGAGTGTTGTTTGTTACAAGGCGATGTATCTGCAGCTGACAACGGCGCTCGGGGCTGTCACTGGAACCATCATCTCCCTTTTGGTGGAGGGCACTGGTGAGTGTGCATCCCTAGTCTACTACATCCTAGGCTGTAAGAGGTGAAGTGTCCTTGTTAAGTAAGGATGTACTGTCCCAGGTCCTGCAGCGTCCGGTCGGATCTTAGCCTTCACAGCGGGAGGGTTCATCTACATAGCAACTGTTTCTGTGATTCCGGAGCTTCTCGCAGACACCAAGCTGTGGCAGAGCGTCAAGGAGATGGCGGCCCTTCTGGTGGGGGTCTACATGATGGTGCTCATCGCACAATTCGAGTGATGATTCACCCAGCACTCACTCATCACACATCACCTTCACTTTTATTGGTTGCTCTCATTCTGATTCTCGAGACAATAACCTGGACCAGTTCCTTCGTCTCGAGAACCTTCACTGGTGTTTGGCCGTATCTCCGGAGATATATCATGACAAGTGTAGAGTCCTGTCTATATCTCCGGAGATATATGATGACAAGTGTAGAGTCCTGTCTATATCTCCCGAGATATATCATGACAAGGGTAGAGTTCTGTCTATATCTCCCGAGATATATCATGACAAGGGTAGAGTTCTGTCTATATCTCATGACAACTGTAGTCCTGTCTATATCTCCGGAGATATATGATGACAACTTTAGAGTCTTGTCTATATCTCATGACAACTGTAGTCCTGTCTATATCTCCGGAGATATATGATGACAACTGTAGAGTCTTGTCTATATCTCATGACAACTGTAGTCTTGTCTATATCTCGTGACAACTGTAGTCTTGTCTATATCTCGTGACAACTGTAGTCCTGTCTATATCTCCAGAGATATATGATGACAAGTGTAGAGTCCTGTCTAATATCTCCGGAGATATATCATGACAAGTGTAGAGTCCTGTCTATATCTCCGGAGATATATCATGACAACTGTAATCCTGTCTATATCTCCAGAGATATCACAGCAAGCTCAGCTCCTCGTACATCTGTTATTGCTCAGACAGATCACATGACTGCAACAAAAGAGCATCAAAGTCCTCCACGGTTCTATAATAATCATGATGTTATTAAAATGATGGCCTTACTCTTGAAAGTGATGTCTGATATTTATATCCCGAGTTGGATTGTTTACACACGTGAGGTTTGTGTTGACCTTGAGGTGAAAGTTTCGCAGTCATCCCCTGCTGGTGACTAAGGGTGGAGGAACAGACATTTTGTTTTCTTTTTGTTTACATTGCCGCACCTTCGTATATTGTCGTCTTGTATAGGTGTATGTTCGACTTAGGCTACTTGGTGCCATCTTAACAAACTTTATAATAAAAATCAATCTTGTGTCTTGTGACATCCTTATTTATAATTTGAAATACCCCGTGCAGGCTGTGAACCCGGGACTTAGGTTCCTCGCCTGCATATTCAGGATCACAGGAATATGTGGGCCCAGCTTTTGATTGAAATTTGGATTCGACTTTTTTATTGACAGGTTTTTTTTGTTTATTCATTTTGACAAGAATAGCATAAAAGTATTTGTTTATATCTTGGAGATTATTTATTGATTTTATAAAAATGTATTAAAAATAAAAGCTTTTTATCTTTATTGGTTATTGGTACTACAACAATGATACGTTTTTATGTATATCAAATAGTTGCGGAGAAATTATGAAAATTGGAAAATGTCCCCCTCTTTTTAAAAAAAACTCAAAGTAATTTTTATGAGAAAATGAGAATTGCAATCTTGTTAATAATGACGAACTATGTTTAGATATAAAATTCCAAAATCCCTTGGAGGGGGGGGGGGCTTATTAAAACCCCTAGATAAAAAGTTTTTGTCCTATCAGTAAAATAGTTTTGGCTCTAGCTCGAGGTACAGACAGTAATGTGAAAACCACGTTTTTGGTTTCAGGGGGTCATGAAACGTTGAAATTTATCAAAATCTCGAGTTCAAGTTTTTCAATGACCCCAATACTTTCTCTCCAAGGAGTCGAGAGAGAAAGTGAAAAGTGAACAAGTTGAATTACTACTCATTTAAATTATATTTGTGTTTGTCAGCGAGTATTTATGTTTTGGTTATGCTATTAATATTATTTTTAATCCATTTTATCCATCACTTATTAATTGATAAAATAAATGTAATTAATAAATAAAATGATAGAATTGTAAACAAATAAAAGTAAAAACATTGACACACACTTTAATATTTCATTGCATCTTCCTCAGGAAGTTTGCATCAGTGACACCAACTTGGTTGTGCAGGATGAAAACTTCTCTGTTGGTTCATCCTACACAACCATGTTGGTATTACTGTAGCAAACTTCCTGTCCAGTCTTACTACCACTTCCTGAAGAAGATGCAATGAAGTATTGAAGTGAGTGTAAATATGTGTCAATGTTTCTACTTTTATTTGGGCTTCGTTTTCCTACAATTCTATCATATCTATTCATTACATTAATTTTTATTTAATACCCTTTATTTCATACATATTATTTGATAGTATATTATTTATTCAATTAGGTGACCTGGTGGTCTAGGATTATGGTCTCAGATTTCGGTGCTGACGGCCAGGGTTCAATCCTCGGTCCTGGCACAGATTCATCTGATTACCAAACCCTTCCTTCACCTCTGACAAGACATCTTGTGAGTGTGAGGAATGCCAGGCCTCCGCCGTGGTTCGGATCCCACGTTAAACTGTAGCTCCTCCATTTCATCTCACAATCACCCTACCATTACACATTAGCGTAAGTGGGTATAACCCAAATGGGATGCGGTACTAATAAATAAATAATTTAATCAATCATTAAATGATATCTTATTTTTCCAACTTTACTAAATTCTTTTGACAAAGATTATAACTGAAACTGGCCAATCATGGCACACTCGGTTGAACCATTCATTCCGAGAGCAATTATTTTCAGCCGGTCTTGTGAACTGAGAAGTGAAATAGTAATGACATCAGTTTTAAGCCGAGAACCAGACAGCAGGGTTCTTACTAGTGCTTGGCAGAGGGACACACATGTTTGAGGCGAGTTACAAGCGACAGAGATACAGTATACAGCTAGAGGGGAGATATCAAGGTCAACAACAGACTAGAGAGAGAGAGAGAATGAGGAGAGATTTAAGGGGTGACAGAAACAAATATAATAATTCAACACCAGTTCATGACTACTGAACTGTTCAAATAATGTTTTACCTTAATTACATATTTTATAATGATTAGCTGATAACTAAATTTGGTCTTTTATCACTAAGGTGACTGGGGGAGGGGGGAGGGAGACGCCTGTAGGTCTGTAGTTCCTAAGTACATCGATAGATAGCAGATCCAGCCGCACAGAGAGTTTGCGCTCGTGATGTACGAGTAGCCACTACTTGAGCAACACAGTGGTACGTCTGTCATATTTATGTTGAATTATTTGAAGATTTTACCTGGTAAGTAAATGCTCTATAACCTTCAGTAGTGCCTAAATAAGGTCTCTAAAAATGAATGTTATTTTAATGCTCATAATCTAGATGTAGAGTGTAGCAGTGGTATTTTGCGCACAAGATGGACGCACAGACACTCACCGACATCACTTCTGTTCAAAACTACAACCGTACGGCACGTTCACCCAACAAAGGTGGATAATTATTTCATATTAAGACTAACCATACATTAATGTGTGTTTATAAGTTTTCATTCATATTAGAAAAACACTAATGACGAGGATTTTAACTAATCCTCTGTCCAAACAGATGATGCCTCGTACCTTCTTAAGGAAAAGAGAGCGTGCTCCTTGGTCGGAAGCGAACCTTCTCCTTGCCCCTAAACAGGTGAAAAACTAAAGGATGACAGTAGAGGAGGCCTCCGAGATGTATAATATTCCATACAGGACCCTGACGAGACCCATTCAAGTTGGGAATGTTGGCCCCGCAGGTAATTTCGTGATCGAATAAATTCATTCTAACCAGCCTCGGTGGACGCATGGTCTAACGTGCCAGTCTCGTGTTAGACTAGACTGCTGAGGACTGGGAGATTGGGGGTTCGATCCCTGTCGGGTGAACTGAGGGTGGTTTTTCCTAAATGTTTTCCCAGTCTATCCACACAATGCAGGTAAAACTCCTATAAATTACACCTACCTCATCCCTAGCTCATTATCGTAATTAGTACAACCTGGACAGGTAGTAAGACGCGGTGCTAAAACAAACTTCCAACAGCATAAATATCGTATTAAACCTTGCTTTATGGCTTAGTAGACCCGAGTCGTGTGGGTGAGACGAGTGTAAGTGCAGCACCTAGAGAAGGCTGGTTTCCCACCAACAGCTAGAACTGTCCGGAGATTAACTCTCACGTTCGCCGAGAAGAATGGTTTGAGAGCCGGCTATGACTGGCTGCAGTTGAGGAAGGCACAGAACGTCTCCATGTGCCGACAAGAAGCAGACAGTGTGGTCTGCAAATGAACAACGAACCAGGTAAAGTGATCGCTACCAAGGGCAGTAAGGATGGTCACCATGTTGCATCCACAAAGAGGGGCGAAACCATCGGTCTCGTTGCCTGCTGTAATGCCGAAAGTTATTTCCTACCACCTTATTACATATTTATTACTATTATTATTATTATTATTAGCACCACGTCTTACTACCCGTTCGGGTTATACGCACTTACGCTAACGTGAAATGGTAGGGTGATTGTGAAATGAAATGGAGGACCTACAGTTTAACGTGGGATCCGAACCACAGTGGAGGCCTGGCATTCCCCACAACACATTCACAAGATGTCTTGTCAGAGGTGAAGGAAGGGTTTGGTAATCAGATAAATCTGTGCCGGGACCGAGGATTGAACCCGGCCTCCAGCACAGAAGCCCGACACCTTACCCCCTAGACCGCCAGGTCACCTTTAACTCTTTATGATGGATCTATCTACACTTTATATGGTTAACAATGAGGCCAAGTGATTTTACAACAGTAAAAGAAAAACATAAACTACTAAGTGCAATTAATGAAGAAATTTGGGAAGAATCCGACGCACAAAATATTGTGAGACATTCTTTCTTGTGTGGTGCGTCATACAGGTTGCACACACACATACCAACTACACTAATGATTTAGGGGTGGAGAAGGTTGAATTTGGAGGAAATGTATTCACATTTGTGTGGAGGGAGGGTGGGAAAACTACCCTCAGTACATGCAAACAGGATCTGTACCATACATCTCCCTGTCGTCAACATTCTACGAGAGTGACAACTTAGACCGTAAGGCCGCCAAAGCAGGTTATAGTAGAAGATGTCACCTTTGTGCTTTGGGTTCATCTTTCTCTAGGTGATGAAACAAATAGCCGAAACTATTGTTAATGCATTTTAGTGGGGATATTCCCTCTGAGATATCATATTCTGAAAATTGAAAAATGACACCTGGACACAGGAATCGAACCCGGGACCTTCGGCTTAGTACGCCAATGCTCTTAACCATCAATTTTCAGAATATGATATCTAAGAGGGAATATCCCCACTAAAATGCATTAACAATAGTTTCGGCTATTTGTTTCATTTATATATGCAAGATCCTGTACAATTATATATATAATTGTCGAATGGCTGCAAAATGCCAACTACCGAGTCGCTAATGGCTGCGTGGTCTGATGGCTGTGATCTCATATAATCACGAGTTTATAAGCTGACAACTTCCTCACGTCCATCTTAGACTCTGCCTTAAACTATGAGTGAAGAATGACCATGGGCACGGGACGAATCCTGGATAGCTCAGTGAGTAAGAGCATTGGCGTACTAAGACAAAGGTCCCGGGTTCGATTCCAATGTCCAGGTGTCATTTTTCAATTTTCAGAATATTATTTCTCTAGGTGGGCTGTCTTCATTAAAGTTGCACTTAATAGTTAATTTTTACTCTGTCTTTATTTTTATCACTTCCTGTGGACATCGTTGTAAAATCTACAATTTATATGAAATAAATACAATCGATACATCACAATTTTTAAAGTTTACTCATCGGTTTACATCTCCCAAGGCCATCAACACCAGGAATCTCATCAAATGAGTTACAATAACGGTGATCTAATCAACTGACAGATTTTACCAGAAAATAGTGATTCTAGTGATGTCAGTCGATGATGAATGTGCCCGGTGGCAAGTTGACGTAAGCTGTTCCTGAGCTACCGTCACTCCACGCCACCTGGACTGTGTTGATAGCAGCCAGCTCAGTGACTGTGATATTGGGGGCCTGCTCCCCCGGACAACCCGTGACCAGCTGCATGTCCAACAGCGTGTGAGTGTTTATCATGCTCGGGGTCTCCAACATTGTCCTACCGTCTGGATCACCCTTATTGGTCACTGCTTGGACATGTAATACACCGTGAGCGTCCTCGGGAACACCACCGGCGTTCACCGGTCGTGTGTCTGGTTTACTATGCGCATCCACCACTCGAGGATCCAGTATCATGTGCGCATCGGCCGCGTGTCGATCTAACAGGCCGCGCACTTGGAATGTGGCCCCGCACACCCAACAGGGGAACACACCCTTGTGCTTGCGGACGTGATAGAGGCAGTTGGACTGGTTGGTGAACGTCTTGGCACAGTACAAGCAGTAGAAGGGACGTTCGCCCGTGTGAAGTCGATTGTGGACCTGCCCAACAGACAACCGTTGAACGGACACTTAAATGGGGCGTTCGACATGTCACACGAGGTGGACCCTCGCTAGTCACACGAGGTGGCCCCTCGCTATTCGCACAAGGTGAACATACAATTCTTATCCATAAGCTAATATGATTGTCTTTATACTGCGTGATGGATTGCAGATATATCTGAGGAGAGGACACGAGGGAATGGCTGTGTCAGAGTTATCTAGGAGCCTGACTGAGATTCGAACCCAGATCACCCCGTCAGTATAACACGAGAGTGAAAGTGCTTCAGCAAACTATCTCATCATCTCCAAGCTGTGAAGTAAATTACAAAGTATAATTTCCTTAGCGTGGTCTATTGTTTTATTTGGAGTGTTAAACGC
The DNA here is from genome assembly GCA_901482245.1 of Timema douglasi. NCBI lineage: Eukaryota > Metazoa > Arthropoda > Insecta > Phasmatodea > Timematidae > Timema > Timema douglasi. Next base: position 52,911 of record CABEEJ010005150.1, read on the forward strand.
TCACTTTCTGATCCAACTTATTACATCAGCACGTGAGAATTTCTATGAGCGAGATCGAAAGGGCCTACCAATTTAGCTAATAGAGGTACGTTCACATACCTTCCAGGGTTCTCTTACAAGCCACCATCGACCCAGGACCAACGACTTTACTTACCCCTCAAGAAATTTGTACTAGAGGTTTTATCACCTAAGAAAGGTGTACTGACCGCGGCTGGGTTTTAACCCGCGAACATCGGGTCCTGAGCCGGGCACTTCACCCCGAGATCACCGAGGTAAAGGTCTAAACCCACTTACCTTCCACCTCGAGTTGTCGTCTATCCTCGACTCGGCCCCGTTATTAACCGAGAGAGTGTTTGACAAGACGAGAGTGTAATTACCTGGTAATCGTCGCGCCGCACAAAGCTCTTGTCGCACAGATTGCACGGGAACGGACGCTCTCCGGAATGGATCTTGGTGTGGCGATGGAGCCGGGACTTGACGGCGAACGCTTTGTCACAAGTCCCGTGACCACATTTGTAGGGCTTGTCACCTGTGTGACCTTTGACGTGTAAGGCCAAATCTTTCTTGCGCATGAACGCTCGACGGCAGAAAGAGCATTGGAACGGCTTGGATCCTGAGTGGATGCGCTCGTGTTCGGCCATGTAGTAGTGATCCTGTAATGGAGCGCAGTTACAATGTTCTCATGACGGTTTGTAAAAAGAGTTCACATACATACATATGTATAGATGATTCATCTTATCTAGGAGTTAAAACCAAAGAGCAAGGATACGGCTCTCATATTTACTGGGGCCAACAAAGATACCTTGTCTCTTTACGATTACTGGGGCCAACAGAGATACCTTGTCTCTTTACGATTACTGGGGCCAACAGAGATA
>CABEEJ010005151.1:19655-32985 GCA_901482245.1 Timema douglasi
ATATATATATAAATGGACAGGACATGAACGTGGAAAAGAACAAGATGATGAAGGTGGTTAGACACACAAACCCAGCAAAGAAAGTAACAAGAAACATGTTTTTTACAACAAACCATGAATGTTTTAATATCTGGAAGAAATGTTTTTTTTTACACAAATATCTAATCAAAATTATGATATTACTAACTTTATATGGTATGTATGAAATAAAGTGCATCGAGCAAAAACAATTGGATTTTTTTTACACAAGATAACTTTATATAGGAAAACTATTTTACATTCTGCATCCATTACTGGTTTTAAGTCTGTGGCCTAGGTCAGTTTTTTATTCAAGACGTATATATTTTCCCACTAAGACTAGAACAGGCACAACATCCAGTCCCCAGTTGTTAATTCATCACTGTGGAAGGATAAACCCACATTTCACCAATAATAAATTTTTCAGCCATGATAGGAATTGAACCCGGGACCCTTAGCTCAGAAGGCAGAATTATTATTATCATTATCATTATCATCATCATTATTATTATTATTATTATTATTATTATTACCGCGTCCTACTACCCGTTCGGGTTGTACGCACTTACGCTAATGTGTAATGGTAGGGTGATTGTGAGATGAAATGGAGGACCTACAGTTTAACATGGAATCCGAACCACGGTGGAGGCCTGGCATTCCTCACATTCACAAGATGTCTTGTCAGAGGTGAAGGAAGGGTGTGGTAATCAGATAAATCTGTGCCGGGACCGAGGATTGAACCCCGGACACCCAGCACAGAAGTCTGACACCTTACCCCTAGACCACCAGGTCACCCGACACACTACCAACTTAGCTAAGATGTCGGATCAAAGTAAAACTAATTATATTTGTATATTTTAAAATCCACTATTTGAGTAGACACCCAAATAAAAACTATAATCATGGAAACCTAATTTGATAGGAAATAACCCCAATACCTCAATATTTTATTTTCCAAAAAGTGTCGCATACTATATATATATTTAAAAGTTAACTATAATATTATGAAATGGTGCTTTATTGAGTGTTCATAATATTGATCGTATGTCCAGTGTCAATTTGATACGGATAAGAAGATGTTACTGTGTATTAATGTAAACCTAACATAGCGATTGTCATGTTTACCAACATAAGATTAGATAGCCGCAATATGCCCATATTTATTCAGTTCACGAGCATATATTGAAGATCACTGAAATACAAGATAAAACTACCAACACTTTCATGGTATCAGTTATAAAAAACTATGAGAATAATTTTGTTAAATATTAGTAAATCTTTGGACTAAATAAACTTTATAGCACCAAATAAAAACTAAAAATGCTACATATTTAAATATTATCTATGAGCTATAAGTAAAATATATGACATATTTGAATAATTTACATTTAAGAATTAAAAGGCTAGTGTTTATTAAATAAATTTATAGCTACATCAAATTTTATGGTTTTTGGAATGATTTTTATAAAACGTACATTTAGAAACCAGAAAATTAACTATAATTATTGTTATGTAAAATAAAGACAAGATATATATAGCGACGCCTTGCAAGAGAGTGTCGATAATAATTTTGGTATGAGCATCAAACAGATGACATAAGCTAAGGATCAATCAAGATGTGACTCCCTCTGTAATATACGTGCAAAACATTGATTATCAACAATCAGGCCTTCGGTTCTTACCGGCATCGAAAGAATATAGAACAGATGTTAATTTTTAGTACCTCAAGTCTTAGTTCACGAATCAGTTCTGGCAATTCATGAAGAATAGGGTAAATTTTCATTGTGATCGTAACTCAACAGGACCTTTGAGTCTAAGTTACCTTGTGTCAATCAACCCAGGGCTGTTTAGATCAAATACACTATTGTATGATAAATAAATTAATACTAGACTGCTGAATATGGGGAGATCGTGGTTCGATCCCAGTCGGGTGCACCCAGGGTGGTTTTCCACTCTCCTTCTACACAAATGCAGGTGCATTTCCTCTAAATTAAGCCTTCATAGCTTCTAACACATTGGTTTAACTAGAATATAGATGTATAACCCGAATGGGTAGTGAGATGCGATGCTTAAAAAAAATAGAAAAATGAAATAAATATTACTTTTTTTTTTTGTGTGTAAAGTTGAACACATGAAAAATAAATGAAATTGTCAATGTTGAAGAATATGAATAAAAAAAACGAAAAATCATGTTGAAATTTAAATTTTTTTATCGATAATTGGATTCAAGAACAATTCAAAATCATGACATCTCCAAGCGAAACATTTACCCAAAAACAATTGAAAGCTATAACGTTCTAACTAATAAACACGCTGCAGGTTTAGATAATAAAATAATACCTAAAGGTAATATATTATGTCATGGTGTCTACTAAACTTGACCAATGAAATCCCCGACCTTTTCCCTGATTTCCCCTGATCATTTACTAAAATTACCGACTAAAAAAGTATGTCACATTCTTTTAACTCGCCGCACCCCTCCCTCCACCTTCGTTTTTCTATTAGTCTTTTTTTAATAAAAATAATAATAATAATAAATTTTAAAATTTGAATTAAAATTGTTTACTAGGAATTAAAAACATATTACACAGCTACAAACAAAAAAATGACTATTTATTGATTATTGTATTTCATATTTTGAGTAAAATATCATTTTCCCGGATTTTTGTTGTGATTTACCAAATTCCCGACTTATTCCCGTTTTTTCCCGATCACTTCAAATTCCCGGCTAGTTCCCGATTTCCTCGATTTTCCCGGATGGTAGACACCCTGTATGTTGAATCACAAAGTTGCTTAAATTTATGTCAAATAACTAATTATTTATGGTATTTGTGTTGGTGTTAAAACAATGCTATTATAATGTGTCCTCTTACCTTGCCGTGCTCGGGGGAAGGAGTGGCTAACACGGGCAGGGTCTTTTCGTTGACTGGAGTCGCGTCGGGGTCTTGGAACACTTCCGTGGAACATGACCGGGAGTCGAGACCGTGACCAATCTGATGCTTGCAGGTGGCTACACTGCCGTTCTGATCCTCCGACGAGTCGGACACCTTGTCGTCGTCAGAATCTCCGGTAGTGTATTCCCCACTAGCATCGCAACTATCCTGGGGCTTCACAAAACAATAACACAATCAATAATGGTACATTTTGTCCCGGTAGGAGTCGAATCACATGTTTATCAAATGTTGTTCAGGTCGCAAGTTATTCCTTGTAATAGTATTTACATTTTATTTCAACAACTAGTTTTGTGTTACAGACCAAAAGCTTCTTAAGCCAACAATTTCTAAAACTTGCAAGATTATGAACCCAGTTTTGGTCCCGGAGACCCCTGATAACTGACAAGCATTTGGAATTCTGATTTTTTTTTTTCCACTTTGCCTTACCACTTGTTGAGACTCTATCCGACTTAAACTAAGCTAGTGGGGTAGATATAAAGAAAGTACAAGTTGAGAGGAATTGTACCCTTATTTGCGTACTGTTTGTAGGAAGCTATTTGAGGAAAACTGCTCTCAGTAAACCAGGTCAAAGTTTGGCCAACCACCAAACAAACTAACTAAATGGAGGTGACTTGCTGACCCACAATGTCACAAAATGATAATTAACAAGCTTTATTATGCTACTACCATGTAAATCGACCGTCAAGTTGGGTAGTCAAAAGTAGCCTAAGCAGTAAACAGTTTTTAACATTTCTATTTGAATATTGAACCTTCTTATAATAATTACAATCGATTAAAAAATGTGGATATACAGCTATGACCATTACGACTCCTACCAAGAACATGATGCGACTCCTAACATGGAAATCCCTGCCATAAGTTAATTAAACCAAGAAAACAGAAAAATAAAAATAAAATTATGAAGCTCTAGTATAAAAAATGTGGTTGTCAATCAAATGCATGATCTTTAATTGAACCTTTTATCTATATACATAGCATTTGATTATTATTATTATTAGCACCGCGTCTTACTACCCGTTCGGGTTACACGCGCTTACGCTAATGTGTAATGGTAGGGTGATTGTGAGATGAAATGGAGGACCTACAGTTTAACGTGGAATCCGAACCACGGTGGAGGCCTGGCATTCCTCACATTCACAAGATGTCTTGTCAGAGGTGAAGGAAGGGTTTGGTAATCAGATAAATCTGTGCCGGGACCGAGGATTGAACCCCGGACACCAGCACAGAAGTCTGACACCTTACCCCCTAGACCACCAGGTCTCCCCATAGCATTTGATAACACTTTGATTAGCATTTCATATATTGAAAAGAAAAGGAAAATGTGATATTAGCCGAGATTCATGCCGCAGTTTTTAAACCGAGAGTTTGGTGTTACCCGCATGAAGGTGTGAGAGTTGGTCTTGATCCAGTTCTTGACGCGGCTCTGCTTGGCCTGCGTCTGCGTGAACACCAGAGGTTCAAAGTCTCTGACAGTCATCTTCACGACCTGATTCACCAGTTCCCTTGTGGTCACCTTGCAGTTCTGTTGGCTCTCCTCACTTCTGTCGCCAGTCACACAGTCTTTACTCTCATGGGTCGCAGCAAACATCTTCTTCCTTCCTTCTCTAGGCGCACCCTCGGTCATCAACACCTCGGGTTCCTCCGTCAGTGCAGAACTAACGTCGCTCTCTTTTATAGAACCTCGTATTTCTGTGATATTATTTGTGTCATTTACAGACAAAGTCTTCGCAAGTTCGTTTTGTCTTGAGCGTTTCTTGGAGTCTCCGGAAAGAGTTTTCAGCTCTGCGGTAGTCGAGATGTATACGGAGCTACCGGACAATAACGGCTGCTTGCGGGTATTTTCATCCGTCCCACCTTTGTAGGTCCACGCGTCATCCTCGTCGGAAGACTCTATGGCGACGACCGGACCCAATTTCTGTGGGGCCAGGGCCTTTTTGAGCCCGTCTTGCTCAGAGTCGGTATCCTTGTGGGGGAAATAGAAGATGCCGTAGTTGCGGGCGGGACGGTTTGACCTGTAACAAAATAGTTCTCATTAATAAGAGGGGAAACATTACTCTACACTTTATTTTATGATAGCCTTTGGATTTTTTTTAAACATACTAAATGCAATAATCATTTGAATTAAATTACCATTTTTAATACAAAAAAAAAGATTTATACTATTAAAATATGTATATATATAATATATTAACAATGTTAAAATATCGCAAATATTTTTAGACTACAATATAAAATATAAAATCAAAGTTATAAACCTCACAGGTAGCCCCCTATGTATGGCAACACCCAATGATTCACACCAGGTATAGAGAACACCTCAAGTCTCAGTATCCAGAAATGTTCTGTGCAGATGTTTAGAAATATCTCAATATTGAATTAGTAGTTTAATATTTTAAAGTTGGGTGCAATACAAAATAAAGATTTAATATGCCAACAGCCTTGTATACAGTTAACCACGTCACAATTTGACTTCAATATATATTTTTTAAACTAATGGAAATGCAAAATTATGATATTTTCAATTACTTTTGATATTAGATTTTGCATTGATGAAATCAAGATACAGGGTTTTGCAGGGTATTTATTAATTAACTAAATATAGTTTTCTGATAACAAATACAATATTTTTTTTCTATAAGAAAAGAACAGAAAATGTTTGATGTTTAAGAATTTGTGCTAGGATTTTAAAGCATCAATGCTGCAACTGGAAAGTAGTTCTGCTGTGGCCTTCACTTGGAGGAAGACAAAGAGAAAGTAAAGAAAGATAATTACTGTCAATCTTTCTCTTTTCCCTGGCTGCATTCTATTATTTGTGTTGGCATTGTTGAGACAACATTCAAAACAAATGTTTCATTTCCTGTTAATTAATTTTCGATTTCTTCATGTTTACTCAAATTTAACAATTTTCTTTTAGAGATTTGAGGTTTAGAAATTGGATCGGAGATTCCTATGAAAAGGTAGAATTTTAATGCGAGAGTAATTATATTATATTTGGAAGAAGGTACAGGAAAGGTGGACAGAAACATATAAAAGGACAAACACAATATGGCTGTTACAATGAAAAGAAGAACACAGTTCACACTTTACACTGCTGCCAATGGACAAAGAGGTAATGGTTGCCTCTTAAAGAAAATTGATCGTCACCGTCCAATCCCCTGACCTAGGTTTCATTCTATCGGAACTCATCAGGGAGGAGCGTGAAACGCGCAACGCAACTTCCTAAAAGAGGAAACGCGAGTAATATAATTATACCCATCTTAAGTATGAACCAGTTATCGGAATATATTCCAACCGGGACATTGTAAAAAAGAACCAGAGTGATCCGGAATGTACATATTCTCACTTGTTGAACCTGGAGCCGTCCTCCCACAAAGGGGTGACCGTGTTCGCCGAGGTAGAGGTGTTGTAGTTGTCGTTCACATCAGATGTCTTCCTCCCAGGTCCGCCGACACACACCGCACCAGTGGTGCCAACCATGATGTCGTCGTCAGTCTGTAGCGCCGAGGGGGGGCTCGTGTCCATCACAGACAGGTCCTCCAAGTCATCCTGGGGACAACGTCCGGGACATTATTATACAAACATGCTAGTGGGGGTCGCAGGAGAGGGAGAGTTGGTCAGTATTTTTGTAATTTTTACAACAACAACAAAAACTTGAGTGGTCACATGGTCTCTAAGGCATCACTCCCGTGTTGGACTAGACTGCCGATGACAGGGAGATCTGGGTTCGTGTCTTGGTCGGGTAGGGGCGGCCCGAGGTAAATTTTGCACCCAGGCGGGATTGCTTTTTGGCACACCCTTATATAAGTGGGGGATAGTATGAAAGTATGAAAATAATCCCCAAACCTTACAACTTTGAACCTAACATAGCCTGGGCGTGATAGAAAAATTATCTGGAGGAAAATTCCATAAATTGTAAACCATCCTCCTAATGTTTTATTGCGAGATAATATATAAAAATGATTAGGATCACAATGTAAATTTAAAAAAAAAACACGTTTTGTAAACAATGTTCTATTTTCTATTTTCTATTTTCTACTAGACGAGCACTTGGATACAATGCATGGTTTACGAGATGATTGCATAAAACAGTTTCAGGACGCTATTTCTCCAAGATGGAGCATGTAAGAGAACTTTCCAAGAGAGGTGACCTTGGGTGATGAGTTGAGAGGATTGGGGAATATTTTCATATCAAGCCCAGGCTACGTCAGGCTAGGTTGGTGCCCCATTTGGGTTCCCGGGAAGCCACCCGCCCCTTGAGCAGTCCCTGTGGTCGGGTACACTGAGGGTAGTTCCTCCAAAATGATTTTCCCCTATACCTTCTCAAAAATGTGGATACACTTCCTCTAAATTCAACCTTTCTCATCCCTAGCTCATTAACGTAATTAGTACCAGTTAGTAAGATGTGATGTTTAAAAAACATGGCCCCAGTAGATACCTTTTGTTTAGTTTTGATTAATGTGTGTAGCAAATCAAGTTAAATGTATATATTATTATTATTAGCACCGCGTCTTACTACCCGTTCGGGTTATACGCACTTACTCTAATGTGTAATGGTAGGGTGATTGTGAGATGAAACGGAGGACCTACAGTTTAACGTGGAATCCGATACGGTGGAGGCCTGGCATTCCCCACATTCACAAGATGTCTTGTCAGAGGTGAAGGAAGGGTTTGGTAATCAGATAAATCTGTGCCGGGACCGAGGATTGAACCCCAGCCGCCAGCATAGAAGTCTGACACCTTACCCCTAGACCACCAGGTCACCCGCTGTATATGTTAGAACAAGGATACATTTCACCCCGTGTTGGGATCTTGAGATCCATGTTAGGCCATAACTGGATTAACTAATGACTAGCCTGGACCCTCAACCTATGTAATATAATAGTTGACCTCTCAGCCACCTCAGCGAGTAGCGCGGTCCGAGTCCTGGGTTCGTACCTAAGCTTGTGCTCTATGTTTACTGGAGGGCCTATATCTATTCATCTGTCTAGATATATAAATACTCTTCTGTTGTGTTTTTTTTATTAAGTCTATCCTGGAGTTAGAAAGTTTTGTTGATGCTTTTGATTTATAAATCGCACCTAATTTGGTTTAGGGCATTCCCTGAGATTCTATTTAAGAGGGTTTTACCATTGTTTAATTTTAGCTTAACTTACACTTAATATTCTTTTTTTTCTTCAAACAAATCTTTTCCCCCTGTTTTCGATCAATCTTATCTTCCTATTAAATTTCCCTTATTTAAACCATTTTGTGCAACTTTCTAGCTAAGGTCATATTTGTGATACAATTTTAAAGTATTTCACAGTGAATTTGACATTTCTTTTTTTATTTTACTTGGGATAAATTTTCAGGGAACTAACGAGTTGCGGTCACAGTAACTGGCGTCTGACTCTAAATTTAACTTTAGTTTGGGTTTAATGGGTCTTGGTTACAAGTTCACTCAAGTGTCCATTAGACAGTGTACAAGTGTACACCCAGTGTCAGAGTGAACATCTACCAAACATTACAACAATCAGTCCCAGATGTAAGGCCCTAACTTCAATTTATTTCTGTCAACCAAAGCTTTATGGAAATAATTAAAAACACAAGATGATTTACTGAAATAATTATGATACACATATATTACAGAATATTAAAATGAGTGGGGAATACTTGATTAAAATATTTGAAAAGTGTTTTTTCCCCAGACTGATCCCCCAACACCTCAAATAACCAACAGAAGCTTGGTTTTATACTCTAGTGCCTCACCACTAAGTGCCGTGTGTTGGGCTAGTACCTCACCACTAAGTGCCGTGTGTTGGGCTAGTACCTCACCACTAAGTGCCATGTGTTGGACTAGTACCTCACCACTAAGTAGCCATGTGTTGGACTAGTACCTCACCACTAAGTGCCGTGTGTTGGGCTAGTACCTCAAAGTATGAGCCGGTGTCATCTGTGAGTTGGTCGCTGATGTCTCCAGACAGTCTGGGGTGTTTGGACACCGGTTCCTCGTCACTGTCTGAGACAGACACTCCCGCCGGACTCTGCAACAGACAACACTGTCTTGGTAGTGGCTAGTGATAGGCACAAACTATTGCATGTTTCAACTATGGCCATACTGTAGCATTTCAAGGTAAGATTGCTTCAAGATACATTGTTTCTGTTATCGTTTAAGTACTAAAATGCATAATAACCGTTCTATTTTCCAAAGTAACCGATATTAGTGGTTAATATGATTAAATACGAGTAGCCTACATGCAATTTTTTTTATTTTAACCGGTTATTTTACATAGCAACAGAACTTGTTTGGCCGAAGTGATAAATTATTTTTTAAAGGTTAGGTCAAGTTAGGTTAGACGAAGAGACTCCATATCGATATAAAACCACACGTCCGCACTCAATAAAAGACGGACCTCAAATTACACGCACAACAGACACGTATGTGCCAGACAGGTTCAAACTTGCACAAACGTGAGAGTTATCACTTTGACTGCAACATGAAAAATTTATCACATTCACCAGAACATTCTGTGATAATATATATTAACCTGATTTATCGAATTAACAGTAACATATCCATCAAAAGAAAGCTTTTAATTCTGAAATCTAAAATAAATAATAATTTCTCAAACTTGATAAATTACCAAAAATTGCTCATTTTTTTTTGTCACACAGCATTGAAAAAAGGGGGAGTTTACATTGTGTTTTAACGGTTTAAAATTAGAGAAATTGTTTGACCACAAACAAATATTGAAAATATAATAATAATAATAATAATATTTAGCACCGCGTCTTACTACCCGTTCGGGTTATACGCTTTAAGTACTAATTACTCTAATGGAGTAGGAATTGGGAAGGTTGAATTAGAGGAAGTGAACCTGCATTTGCGTGGAGGGAGAGTGGAAAACCATTTAGGAAAAACCACCCCCAGTTCACCCGACCGAGATTCGAACCTCGCTCTCCCCGTCCTCAGCAGTCGAGCTCAACACGACAAGCGCGTAGCGCGTTAGCCAACTACGCCACCGAGGCGGGTAACATTGAAAAGATTATTCAATATTATGAATCTACTTTTTTTGAGTGGAGTTTATTTTAAACATTTTTAATAAGTTTACAGGAATTCAAACATCTCATAGAATTGTTCACATTTTTGTTAGTGGGTTGAGAAATGTCATAAGATAGATAAAATTAGTAATAGATGTTTCAATTCAAAGGACAAAGGACAAAATAGGATACTTAAAACATAACGAATATGCTCAAGTGTCAAGTGCCTTAATGCCCATTTTAGTATAAGGAATTAAACAGGACGAGGAGAGTGAATTTTAAGAATAGGGTTTGAATAAAAAGAGGTTGGCAAACCTTAAATTTATATAGCCAGTGAACCAATCCACAATCTTTCAAGGTCAGTTTCCTAAACTACCGCCAAGAAGCAATCAAAGGGCATCTCAAACGCAACCAATTTTCAAACCACAACATACAATAACAAAAACTATAAATAACTTTCAAAATTGGGGAGTTGGGGAAAATACCAACTTAGAATTGTAATAGTGTCGTATGTTTACATGTTGACTGATAAAGAAAAGTCAAAATTGGTACAATTCAGGATTAAGTTCCATAAGTGAGGAAACTTGAAAAAGTATCAACTCCGAAATGTGACACATCACAGGCCAATCAACTCTGAGATACAGTCGGCTGGAAATAGTTCATTACAGGAGATAAAGATTTAATAAAGGTTCTTAATACTGAAGGCCTTTTTGACCATTTTAGGAGAATGGCTTCGCAGCTGAGCATTGACCACAAATCTTCATTCTGTCATGATAGGAACACAATGTAGTTATTAACAACAAACTTTGTCGCTTTGTCCCCCATCGTCACCGCGGAAAATATCGAGCTATCATTCAAATACGAAGGCACTGCACACATTTCTGGCTTATCTTGGTCTTGTCTTTTCCCTTTAACTCCCATATCTTGGGCGAGCTGAGTTGGGCCTGCTATGATGAAAGCTCTTTTGGTTCTTAATTTTGTGAGGGATTATATTATTATTATTATTATTATTATTATTATTATTATTATTATTAGCACCGCGTCTTACTACCCGTTCGGGTTATACGCACTTACGCTAATGTGTAATGGTAGGGTGATTGTGAGATGAAATGGAGGACCTACAGTTTAACGTGGGATCCGAACCACGGTGAAGGCCTGGCATTCCCCACATTCACAAGATGTCTTGTCAGAGGTGAAGGAAGGGTTGTGAGGGATTATAAAAATAGGCTCCTAAATTATAAATAATTATAATAATGATTTGTAAAAGGAGGTAAGACGATATAAAGCTGAGTTGGACCTTTTTAGTACATAATCGAATGAGATGTGGCCAAAGAAAGAGAAAGAGAGATAGGAAGAACAGTCCCTCCTTGTGCGCGCGCCTCCTACTCCTGACTAGTATCAGACCGTGGACAAGTGACGAGCCTATGACAGACAACACGGAGGATGAAGAAGGATGTATAACAGTAACATCCGTTATTTAACCGGCAGGGCGCGGCAAAATAATGACGCGTAAGATGGAGTAAGGATGAGGAAGGTGAAACGTCATATCAAATGCACCAGTATTAGCATGATTAGAGAAATATAACAAGACATAACCTACGCCTTTATCCGTGTGTCCACTGGTGTGGATTTGAACCGTTCCTGCCGGTGTGTCCCCAAGCTGGTTTGTTTGTGAGCCATGCGTTCGTTGTTACCATGAAATTTAATTTATTCCGACACACTCTAATTTTCATAAAAAGGATATATATATATATGTGTGTGTATATGAAGAGCAAAAATCACAAAAAACTAATGTCACAGGAGAATAATTTAGTTTGGCGAGCTTCCTTTGAGAAACCTAGGAAATGTAGCACAGTTTAAACAATTTAATTTTTAATTTGTTAAGAAAATAAAATATAGACAAAATTAAACAATAAGTCTTTATAGAGTATCAAAACCATTTCTATTTTTGGTATGTTTTTTGTTCGACAGTGATGAATACAATTTGCCTGGTTCCAAATCATGTTTAGAGACTCATGTGCACCTTCTTGGAGGCCTCTCTAAGATATATTAGAATATTGATAGTTACAGATAAGTAATATCAATGCAGATAACAATGTAAACTCTGCCTTCTTACGCTACATTTGATTAAGTTTACAAGTAGCATATATATATATTATATGATCTTGAGTGTGTGATGATACCTCTATAACAATAATCAAAATATTAACATGATTTATAAAATACCACAACCATATTATGTTAGAGGATTTATCCGCAATCATATTATGTTAAGAGAATTCATACACAATCATATTATGTTAGAGGATTTATCCACAATCATATTATGTTAGAGGATTTATCCACAATCATATTATGTTAGAGGATTTATCCGCAATAATATTATGTTAAGAGAATTCATACACAATCATATTATGTTAGAGGATTTATCCACAATCATATTATGTTAGAGGATTTATCCACAATCATATTATGTTAGAGGATTTATCCGCAATAATATTATGTTAAGAGAATTCATACACAATCATATTATGTTAGAAGATTTATCCATAATAATATTATGTTAAGAGAATTCATACACAATCATATTATGTTAGAGGATCTATCCACAATCATATTATGTTAGAGGATCTATCCGCAGGAGTTCCACCACAGTTTAATATATCTGTGGATAAACGTGGTAGAAATTGCCTCATCTATTATTATTCGGAGAGAATCGTGTGCACGCGACTTATATTATTTTCATTTGGGTGTAACACCCCGTTATCAGGTTTGCCGCTATTTTATTGATTACAAAATTACCTGTGCTCACGTGGTTTCCCCGAAGGAATCCTCCATTTTCCTAGAAAGCTTAAATTGAAGCATATAAAGAATGAAATGCACTAATGTGAAGTAATATAACTAATGTTTAGACAGGATGTAGAGAAGCATGGATACAGTCACTGAGAAACACATGTTTCCAGTTGGTGGAGGGGGGTAGCAAGACGTAACATGTGTTCGAATCCACGTCTTCAAAGATTGCATTTAAAATGTTCCAAATATCCTAATATTCTGTTATATTAATTTGTGTGGGGGTTTTTTTCCTTCTTCAAAATGTCCTTTGTTTCCATTTTTTGTTTTTTCCCCCCTCGCGGTTTTGTATGTCCTTTGTTTCCATTTTTGTTTCTCCCCCCTCACGGTTTTGTATGTCCTTTGTTTCCATTTTTTGTTTTTCCCCCCCTCACGGTTTTGTAGGTCCTTTGTTTCCATTTTTGTTTCCCCCCCCCCTCTAGGTTTTGTATGTCCTTTGTTTCCATTTTTTGTTTTTCCCCCCCTCACGGTTTTGTAGGTCCTTTGTTTCC